>JAEQBH010007891.1:0-160495 GCA_016808115.1 Tetrastigma voinierianum | reverse complement strand
AAGGCACCTCTCGGTCCCTTCATGACCATGAATCATTTTTGGTTTCATTCATCAACAAATTATTGTGATATCGAAAAACTCAACAAAACCAGAAGACATTGGTCTCGGGATCAAAACAAAATCTCAACATAGTTCGGGACTGCCTAGAACTAATCCCAAAATTTTCAAAATTCACTCCTAAAAATCTTGGGACTAAAACACATGTACCTGGGCCACACAAGAACACCCATGCCATTTAAATGACCTTTAGGTTAAAAATAATCCAAGTAGGAAAATTCCCTACCTCGTGGAGTTTGATGAAACGCCAAGATTTTGGTACCCACGCGTGGCTCTCAATGCGTGGACCGACTTTACCTTTTGCTCCGACGAAACCCATCCATTCGATCTCCGTATCTTAGGAGAGAAGCGGAAAACTTTTTTCCTTTTCTCTCTCTCCACTCACTCTCTATGGTTCTAGATCCCTTCCTCCTTCCTTTCTTTCTTTTCCTTCTTATTTGTTTTCTTTCTTATCCAAATTAATGCAGTCTCCTTCTCCTTTTTCTTTCTTTTTCTTTCTTTTATTTGTTTTTTGTTGTTCTTATCCTTATTTTTAGTGTTTTTATTTTTATTTTTTATGTTTATGTTCCTTTGCTTAAGGACAAGCAAAGAGTTAAGTTTGGGGGTGTGATGAGTATATTTTATACTCGTTTTATCCTCATGTTTTTGTGTGTTTTGTGTTGTTTTTATGATAAATAAGTGTCCTGTTGCTCTAAAGGTTCATCTTTATGATTAGGTCAACCATTGGATGCATATGAGCGAATTAGACAAAATGGAGTAAGAAACCAAGAAGGGAAAGGGAAAAGTGCACTTGAACAGTGCATGTCGCGACATTGAGCTATATGTCGTGACATGGAAGCAAGAATTTTGGAGCATAAGTATTGGTATGCCGCAACATCACTGTTTGGATGCCATGGCAACACTATTTGGATGCCACGACATTGAAGTAGAGAAGAATTGAGCAACAAGCACTAGTATGCCGCAGTATCACTGTTTAGATGTCGCAGCATCCAAATAATTTCTAGATTATCCAAGCCCTATATAGCTGGAATGTCGTGGCATCACGACCTGCATTTGGTATAAATACTTGGTTTTTAGACTTTCTAGGTTCAGCTTGGGTGAGAGAACACCCATTCTAGGGTTTCTCTCATCCTAAGCTTGAATCACTTAAGGTTTGTAATTTTTGTTCTTTTTACATTGGATTTGGAGCTTTTTGGGTGCTATAAGCCCTTTTGGGTGGAAACACCCTAGGGCACCGTTGTTCTTGGAAGATGAGGAGAACTTGAAGAAGAAGACATTTGAGGAGAAGAGAATGAGGCTTTCACTTTCAAATTTGTTTAATCTCTTCCCCCTTTTGTAATTCTTTAATTTGATAGTTGTAATTCCTTTTCTAGTTAAGGTTTAGTTAGTTTTATTAGGCTTAAATGTAATTAATACTTGTTTATATGAATTGCTAATTTCATTGATTTATGATTTATTTCATGTATGTGTTGAGTAGTTCATTTTAATTTTAATGCTTGTGAGTACTTGGCCAATACTTGCATGATTTGTGGTTCGATTCAAGATCTGAGAAGTGAGAATTGGATTAGACCATGGATGAGTTACCATTTATTTGTCATGAGATAGAGATATAAGTGAGATAAGGTGTGGTATTGGGATTTCTTGGGTTTAATACACCTTTGGAAATCCAAGGTTGAGTAGAGATGCAAAATACTTGATCTTAAGGATAGATTGTGAGTTATCGAGAGAGATTCACATATGCATTAGT
This sequence comes from Tetrastigma voinierianum, assembly GCA_016808115.1. Classification (NCBI taxonomy): domain Eukaryota; kingdom Viridiplantae; phylum Streptophyta; class Magnoliopsida; order Vitales; family Vitaceae; genus Tetrastigma; species Tetrastigma voinierianum. The sequence goes on along the minus strand of JAEQBH010007891.1, from coordinate 158,691 downwards.
GAAATCACCATCAATATAATGAAATGGACATTAATTGATTGGATTAGGAAGTTCACATGGGCTTGAATTGGTGAAATCTATGCCATAAGGCTTATAGTCTCGAGTCTTTATTAAATTAGGATTCTTCCATGTTAGTCTAGTTAAATTTGTCTTTTACAGATTTTCCATCATCCAAATAGAGTCTAAGCTAGATTAGAGTCGGTAATTAATAGTCACTCCTCGTGGGACAACTCTTACTTTCACTTTATTACTTGAACATGACTTGTGCACTTGCACACATAGGCAATTCATATTTTCATACACATTTTGTTCCTATCAAAGCCCTTGTTCATTAGAAAGGAGGGTGATTTTTTTTGTCATTTTTAGCTTGAAATCACCCCTTCCATTGTTTTTCTTCCATGGATCTGGGTTTTCTTTTCCAATAAAGTGGTTTCTTCCACATCGATCTAAGTTTTCCTTTGTTTTTACTTTATTTTTTTCATGTTATTGTTGTCGACTTGTTGTGGCATGTTTTGTCACCGACTTGTTGCGACAGTAGCCTCGTTTGTCGACTGCTAGCTTTATGGTTTTTCCCATTGGCAACTTCAAATGGAAAAGTTCAACCTCGACAAAGTCATCAGTCAAATCATGTCTACCGCATGCTATACTAATAAACATAATATAGTATTATAATGGATCTAGAATCTTAGGTATTATATTCTTTTAGATTATCAAATGCATAGCCTCGAGCCGATCCTTTTGCTATTAACCTCGATGCTACGTCATTCTCTAAAGTTTTTAACACTTTTGATTCTGTGTTTTTATCGTTTTTATTGCTAACCCGAATCAATAAATCTATCCCTTTTCAAAAAAATAAGGTCCATTCATAATGTCCAATAGTACTTTTTAGTACTTTATGTCAACCAAGAAGAAAAAAAAATGGAAATATTTGGTTAAAAAACATCAACTAACCTAAAATTTGTAAATCTAAGTACCCTTTCAATGTTTTTCCTCAAGAATAACTCATTTCGACAACGATGTTCTTTGTCATTTTATGTATTTGCACGTTATCTAATAAAATAAATTGTTATTTTGATAAGAAAACAATAAGGGCATTTTGTCAAAATAAGGCTAAAAGTTGACAACATGATATTTTTCTGAAAGTCATTTTCCAAAGCTCTTTAATCAAATCACTCAAAAGGCAGCATTCAAAGGAAAGTCAGCAGCTAGAGAAGTGCCTCAAAGGCAATCACCCTTTAGCCCTAATCAGACAGACTACAGATGCTATGTTTAATATAGCTGGTCTTCATTAATTTTGATATTCCTACGCCAATCGATATGTGATTCAATCAAATTAATTTAGTTTCATGATACATAACATAACATTAAGGAAATCATGATGATCATGATAATAAGATTCCATCATGTGCAATTATGTTAGTATTTAAATTATCCTTAGTCATAGGATCAAACTTAGACGGAACGCTAAGTTGATCTGAAACAGACTAGCACATGTCATACTCTTGATTGGATAAAGCAAAGTATCTTATAAATCGTGGATCATGAGATAATTAGAGTCGACATGTGGATGCTTGTTAAGAGTAGCTAAGTACACCAGAGACTTGCCATGAGACAGTCATATGGATTATCTATTTTAATGTAGATGATTGTCTCATCATAACAATGGTGCAAATATCCTTACACTTGAGGTGCTCAAGGATATCTCTGAATGCTAACTCGTACTTTGACTTCATTCTTGTCATTTCTGTAGGTCCCATGTAAGTGATAATTAGGTGCAGTCGAGGTATTCGAAGGTAATTGAGTGTTCTAACAAAGGATTCACCACTCAATAGAGAGCGATACCTATAGCCTCAGGATCATTACTCAAAATCTCTAGCCATAATGGAAATTCCACATGAAGAGTGTCTTCATGTGCATAATCGATAAGTAATGAGTCCTAGACAAGATATGATATCACTTGCTAGATGTGGCATAATAAACAAGGAGCCAAGCACTTGTCTATGCTCCGAACCGAGTAGGGCATAGATTGGTGAAAGGGACGACTGCGTGGTAATTTTCTATGGAAGGGTTTGGCAACATACCACTAACTCTCCGATCGGGGTCATGATGTGTTACTAGGATACCACATGACTGTTGGATTTAATGGTTAAATCAAGGGGCTAACATAACGGAACCTAATGGGTCACACACTTAGAAGAGTATGAGGCTAATATAAAACGGATTTAGGTATGATCTAAATATGAGGGAGATCAATCTCGAGAATGGAATGTCAAGGGATTAGAGGAATCCTAGGTTCGAAGGCCCTCACTAAGAGAAAGTGCAGGCTTGGGCTTGTTCATGGGCTTAAGGACCATGAGGGAACACACCATAATGCATAGGGATGCGTGTATCATATCATCTCTAAAAGAGAGGGGCACTTTAGACATTTCATGAGCTAGGGTTTTCCTATAAAAGAACCTTTTTGGAAAACCCTAAAGACCAAGCCATTTTTTCACTCATCTCTTAAAGAGTGTTCAAGAGAGTTTGAGAGTGTCTCAAGAACCTCTCGTGATATCTGCTCGCTTCCCCTCTTGGATCGAGACTTGGCTAGCATCAGGACTTCTTCCGAGATCATGGCCTTGAGGTTGTTGGCCCACCTTCGCGGTGGATACCGTTAGAGGCAAACCTAAGACTTTGTTCGCTTTGGTCTTCATTGGCCCGACTGCAGATCGGTTTCTTAAACCGACAAAAGGTAATCCTCACACCCTCCTCCTTGTTTTCAACTGACGGATGCCCTAAGGATCCGGGAGTGGTTTTGTTGAGATTTTTTTTGTTTTCTAGCTGCTTTTGGCATGAGATGCCACCCTTAAAACCCTACAAGTCAAAAGAATGCTAACTAACAAGAAGAGGCCCTATCTAACCATTTCATAACAATACTACTCACTTTGAACTCGGTCCTCTTGCTCAGGGTGGCCAGTGAACCCGTTAAAACCCCGACATATTGAAACCACACTCGTCCCACTAAGGACGATACGGGGAGTGAACCCTATAAAACCCTACCCGATGTCATCTCTAAGCAAGCGAGACCCTTTCCAAATAACCCAAATAAATTTACTCAAGGAGAGGGATCATATTGTTCATATTCTCGTGGTTTACGTCAAAGTATAACCTCGTTATAGCTTCAACCACCGTGGAAGATGACCTTTCTACATTTTGTCCATAGTATGTTACTCACACATGAAGAACGATTGTGACTTCAACAAACTGTCCTAGTTGATCTTACCTCAGAACAAAGACATGTGGTCACACTCTTCCTTACTCTGCACGTAACTTTCAAAATATGCTCAAACTTTCCACCTCACGCCTCCCACTTCTTTTACAGCTAAACATGTTATTTTCTCCTAGATCTTCTTCTCCTTCTCAATAGAATATCAATTCTCTTCCTACCCACCCACCTTTGTAAGTTATACGACAAGTTTGGGCATATTGCACCCATATGTTACCATCATTTTGACATCTCCTTTAATGGTCCATCACATGCAAACCCTAATCTTAGTTCTTCTAACAAACAATCGGCTAACCTTAGTCCCATGCATGCCATGATGGTTGTTAGGTGTGCACCCAAAGTCTCACAATGTCCCACATCGATTAGGAATGGGAAAGCTTATGAGAATATAAGTATGGATGACATCCCATTGGTATGAGGCCTTTCGGGGGAAAACCCAAAAACAAAACCATGAGAGGCTTAGGCCTAAAGTGGGCAATATCATACCAATGTGGATAAGGAAGAGTCCATAAGGTTTCCCAAAAGTGGTACCAGAGTCGAGTTTAATCTTAACCGTGTAGGTGGAAGCTAAACAAAATGATGTGGTAGGCCTCCCTAGTAGATGGTGCTTCACGTAAGGTGTGTGCCCGAATGCGTTAAAGGAAATCTTGGTTTGAGGGGAGGCTCGGTGGAACTTTGTTTAAGGAGAGGATTGTTGGATGTGCACCCAAAGTCTCACAATGTCCCACATCGATTAGGAATGGGAAGACTTATGAGTATATAAGCATGGATAACATCCCATTGGTATGAGGCCTTTGGGGGGAAAAGCCTATAAACAAAACCATGAGAGCTTAGGCCCAAGGTGGACAATATCATACCAATGTGGATAAGGAAGAGTCCATAAGGTTTTCCAACAAGTGATTTGTTAGGTTCGCCCCTTTTGTGTGTGTTGGACCATCTAATGGCTAAACCCATATCTTTAAAAAAATATAAATTGAAAGTTGGGGTTGCTTTGAGGAGTGTCGCAAGACTTAGGAGTATGCAGGAAAAGCGGGTTTTAGGAGAGAGAGAGAACAACAGTTAGTGGTATTGAATCTTTACAAGATGGAAGGCCAAACATTGTTTGTTTTGGCTCAAATTTTACGTGGTGACTCCTTGCAAGGTGCTTTTCAATCCTAGTGGTGTTGATCATTGGTGAGCTCTCTCCAGAATACCCATTTGGCCATTCCACCCTTTGGTGAGATTTTTCCTTTTCTCTCTTGAGTTATCCATTCTTGGGATGATGTTTATTGGTGTTCTAATAATGACATTCTTGATGTATTGTTGTTGTGAGCGTCGAGATTGCTTGCTAGAGTAACTAATTATTGTTATTGTTGAAATAGTAGAAGTTTAAGTGACCTACTGGTCCCCTGGTTTTTACCCTTTTCATTTGGGAGTTTTCCACATAAAAATTGTTGTCTCATTGTGGTTGGTTTATTGTTTCTTGGTTTCCTTTGTTATGTTGGCTATTTTGATTGTTGAACCTATTTTGGCACACAAAGAAGGAAAGGTCATTTTTAGAATCGTTGTATTTGGTAGTCTTTTCCAACAAAGTGGTATAAGAGCTTGGTTGTTTGGAGTTTTGTGTGTGTGCTAAAATGGATGATGACATTATAAAATTAAATTCATTGAATTATTCCACTTGGAAGCATATGATGAAAGATTTGCTCTATTGTAAAGATTTATACAAGCCCATTAGATTGAAAGAAAAACTATCTGACAGGCTTGATGAGAATTGGGATGTTGAACATAGAAAAGTCATTTCTTATATGAAAAGGTGGATGAATCCAACTCTACATGAACACATTTATGATGAAACGAAAATAGATGTTGTTTGGAAAAAGCTTGAAAACCTTTTTTCCAAGAAAACATTAAGAAATAAAACTACTTTGATTATAAGACTTGTCAATTTGAAGTACTAGGATGGGAACAATATGGTTGAGCATATTAGTTCTTTTTAGGGTATTATGAACAAGTTGGTTTCCATGAAAATGAACATTGATGATGAGATGCAAGATCACATTTAACTCCTTACCTGGAGAAGCCGAGAGACAATGGTTGTAAATAATTAGTAATTCCACTAAAAATGGATTCTGAATCATGGAGAGTAATAAAGATAGCTTATCGAATGAAGAGGCTAGAAGAAAAGAAAAAGGTGAATCTTCTTCTGTAGTACTTATTCATTAAAAACAAGAAAGGCAAGAAAAACCAAAAAGGCGTGGGAGAAGTCAAAGTAGAAACCCCCATGGTTGTAGAGGAATATCCAAATGCAGAATATATATTAAATGTTATCACCGCAACAAGGCTGGCCACATGAAGAAAGAGGTAGGATTTGGAAAATGAACAAAATGAAGTGAAGTGAAAGAAAATAAAGAGACTAATACAATTGGCTGGCGAAGGTGATATTATGATTGTGACTCGATGATGGTCATGGCAGCTGCAAACCCAAGATAGCAACTGGTAATTGATTATGGTGCCTCATTCCATGTTACTTCTTTATAGTGATTTTTTCTACTTCCTACATAACCGTGATTTTGGTAATGTTAGAATGGGAAATAGTGTTGTATGTAAGATTGTGGGTATTGGGAGATATTTTCTAGAGACTAGTATTGGAAATAAATCGTGACTCGATGTTAGACATGTTCTAGATATTCATCTCAACTTGATATCCACAAGCAGACTTGATGATGAGGGGTTCACAAATTCTTTTGGTGAAAGTAAATGGAAGCTCACCAAAGGCTCTTTAGTAGTGGCAAGAGGAAATAAATAAAACACCCTCTATGTCATGGAAGCTAAGATACATAAAGGAGAGATCAATGCGACTCAATGATATGTAAGTGTAGAACTTTGGCAAAGGAGGCTTGGTCACATCATTGAGAAGGACTTCAAACTCTTGCTAGAAAGAAATTCTTGCCAAATTTGCAAGGTATACCTCTTAAAACTTGTTATCATTGTTTAGTTGGAAAAGAATTTAGAGTTGCATTTCACACAAATCCACCATCTAGAAGGCCAAATGTTATCGGATGAATTCATACCCGATGTTTGTACTATGCGAAAAACTAGACCAAGTAATGGTGCATTGTATTTTGTGACTTTCATTGATGACTACTTTTAGAAAAGTTTTCTTGAAAATCAAAGATATGCACGATGCCTTCAAAGAACTCCATGCTAGATTAGAAACAGAAACTGGAAAAAAATTAAAGGCTATCTGAGTAGACAATGGTGGTGGATACATGGGTCCATTTGAAAGCTATTGAAAACTTCATGGAATTCGACTTGAAAAGACTATACCTAAGACTCCCCAGCAAAATGGTGTAGTAGAGAGGATGAATAGAACCATTGAGGAAAGGTTTAGGTGATGCTTTCTCATTCTAAGCTACCTAAGTCCTTTTGGGGAGAGGCTATGAGAACATCAATTCACTTGATAAACCTTTCTCCATCAGTTCCTTTAAAAGGTGATGTACCTAAAAGAGTGTGCACAAAGAAAGATGTTTTATATGACCATTTGAGAGTGTTTGGTTGTAGAGCATTTATTCAAATCCCCAAATATGAGAGGTCAAAACTTGATGTCAAGGCTAAACCATGTGTTTTCTTGGGATATGGTCATGAAGAATTTGGGTACAAGCTATGGGATAAAAAAAAATGTGTTTCTTAAAGACCAACTTGCTGATGATGGTGACAAGGCTTACAAAGATAGTTCCTCTATTGGAATTCCAATTAGAATTGATCAAATTATTCCACCTACAATGCATGCTAATCATGGGGTTAAGTTGAGAAGCAAAAAACATTGTGTTAGTTGGTAGGTTATCTGACATCGAGAGAGACTTATAATTAACTTAGACAAGAGTCGTCTTGGAAAGCTTTTGAAAGAGACAATAGGATGGAATTTTAGCATAGATATAATAGGACGTCTAATCGCGTCTAAATACCCTAGGATTTTATCATCTCTTGGTATCCCTATGTTGCACAGTTCATTAGTTAGATTTAGATTTCAGTAATTTAATTTAAATTATGTTTTAACTCATCACCTTTGACCGTTTGGATATTAGAGAGGTATTCTAATTTTGGCACTTAGCATCCCCATTTCCCTGTGGATCGATATCCGTAATTAGATACACTTCATTACTTGACAAGCATATACCTGCGCAGAATAGGCACTTTATTGCATAGTTTATTTATATATCACGAATACGCCTATCAAGTTTTCAGCGCCGTTGCAAGGGAAATTGCGATGTTTTATGCTAATATAAATACCAAGTGCTTCTTTGGTATTTCAAACAATTTTATTATTATTATTATTTCTATTTTGTGTGCTTCTTTGGTGTTTTTGTTTTTTTAGTTAGTCTTGTTTGATTTTCTTTTTCTATTTTACTTTGGATTTTTGTTGTTTTTGTTTTGTAGGTTTAAACCACAATGGATCCTATCATCGAGTTGAAAAATGCAATGGCTCTCCTTAGTCAACAGCTAAGAAGGAGGCAATTAGCCAATGAGCATCAAAGAAGAGTGACAACTGCTGAGGAGTCTAAGATGGACAACCATATGCATCACGGATTGCGCTCACATGGAGGCAAATACCCATACTTGAGCAATCAAATTTCAGATGGAGCCATCACTCGACACCCCATGGGAACACAAGCTACACCACTCTTCATACTCCACAAGTCCAAAGATCAAGCCTAAGAAAAATGGCTGAATTAGAAAGAATTAAGCTAAATCGCCATGGCCTGCTGAATTTTCAAGATGAAGTGGTTGAAATGGACTACTCAAGTTGGGTTGCCTAGGTTTCTTGATCAAAATGAGATCAGTCAACCTCCAAATGGGAGAATGATAAAGTTAGAGGCAACCATGGTCATCTAGAAAGAGTTCGTATCGAACGTACATCTCAAGTTCAACTCATGGAAGTAACAAAGGCTAATGTTCAAATTCAACCTATGCCATTCAAGAGCTTGAAAGAAGAGATGGCTCCAATGGCCACGTCTTGTACTCAACTTACATTTGAGAAAGAACAACCTAAACAAGAGAAGAGTATGAGTATACAAGAACTAGTGACCAAATACACCAATGAGAATGAGAACATGGTTGAAATTCATTTCAAAAGACAACAAGAGAGCTTGCCATCTACCCTTGAGGTGAATAAAGAAGAAGAAAACTTGAGTTAAAATGAAGAAATCACCTCAAGAGGTAATGAAGAACTTGAGAAGTTTCAAAAGAGTGGAGAGTGATGCACAACCTTTGAATGAATTAGTTGCAAAGGAGGGGCAGTTAAGAGTCAACTTCTTCTTAATCACATGAAAAGATAAAAGATGAAGTTGTAAAGACTATTTCGGAGATGACTCTATGGGGAGAGATGCATGAGGGATTCAAAATTGAGGAATAAACCCCTATACCTATGGTAAAGGAGTGCACTATTCAATTGTTTAAAGAAATAAAAGCCACAATTGTGAACAAAAACATTAAAAAAATAGAAAATCTAAAAAATAATGATCTGATGACTATGTGCCTGCTGTTGATTGAGCACAAGTATTGCCTCCTATGAAGGATGGATGCAAGAAACAATCAACATATCTTGAGTCGGGTAGAGTCTAGCCGACTTGAAAAGGGGAGTACCTGAGGCAACCCAAGTTCAAAAGTTTTCTTTTTCTTTTTCAATTTCTTAGTTAGTTTAAGTTTTTTTTTTAATAATTTTTCTTGCTTGATTCTTTTTTTAGATTTTGGATTTCAAGTTTTTGAAGATTCAAAGTTGGTTTTAGGAAGCTAAAAGGTTGAAATCTTGAAGTTCAATTATTTTAGGAGGCTTAAAGAAACAAGGAGGAAATCATATTCAAGCATCCCCTTCATTTTGACTTATGGTCTAACCCCTCCAAACACCTTTGCCTCCAAAGCAAGCCATATCCATTGGAGCAAACTTCGGAGACTTGATCAACCTCAAGGGAGCACTCATTATCCATTCTTTCTTTTGTTTCACAATGAGGACAATGTTTAATTCAAGTTTAGGGGGGTGAATTCAAGAATTAATTTTTTTTTTATCCCCTTACATGTTTATTTGCATGTGCTTTTCTTTATTTCTTTTGTTTGTTTTGTGTCTCATATGAGTGAGTTTGATGCCTTGTTAGCTAGTTGAAGGTCATTTGAACACAAACATTTAAAAAATGGCAAGTGTAAAGTGGATTGACCTTAGGGTTTTCGAATGATCTAGAATTATATGCTTGCTTGGTATGGGTGACTTAGATTAGTCACCCCACTTGTGTTTCAAGAAGCTATTTCTCAAGGAATCTATCACACACACACAATTTCGTCTCCTCGATACATCGTCCCTGACCCCTTTGGCTCACCAACTAACCCGAGGGATTCTAATCACCTAAGTGATTAGACACCTAATCAAAAGAGGATTGCCATCGAGTCCCAACCAAAAAAGAAAAATGCAAAACAAGAGAAAAGTGAAATGACCTTCATTATGCATGGGAAGGGCCTGGGCCATGTATAGCCTGGGGCTTCAAATCCATTTTGAAGGCCTATATAAGAGGGGACACGTTCTAGGGTTTGAGGACGGATGGTAGGACCAAATCAATCCTTCAAGCTGTAGATCGGATCTTTGAGGAGAAAACCTCTCTAGGGTTTCTCCTTTCTTGCTCTTGGAAGAGTAAAGACTGTGACCAAAGAAGAGGCTTCTCGTAGAAGCCCCTCAAGCTCTGAGAATGACTGTAGATTTAGAGAAGAAGATCAAGATCACATGGCTAATAGAGTTTCTTCTTTCTCTTTTATTATGGTTTATCCTAACATTTGGATGTATCAAACCTTTACTATGTTCTAATTTCTTAATTCAAGGTTTTGGTTGTATGTTGGACATGAAGCTTATATTTAAATGTTAATTTTTCATTTTCTATTGTTTCTCTATAATTTGCCTATCTATTAATTCATGCTTGGGAGTTATTTGCATTTTGATTTCTAGCTAATCTCAACATGGTGAGTGGTTCCTACGACCTAAGGAGTGAGGAATTTGACATAAGATGAATTAACCTAATTAGTCTGGTAGTGTAAAAATTACTGATAATTAGGAGGCGTGTGAGATTCTTATGTCTTAAAACATCTCTAATGCTTGGGGTTGAGCTGAGAAGCAAAAAACCTAGTGTTAGTTGGTAGGTTGACCTTGAGAGAGGCTATAAATTTTATCATCTCTTGGTATTCCTAAGTTGCATAGTTCATTAGTTAGATTTTAGATTCAAGTAATTTAATTTAAACTCGCTTTCAACTCATCACCTTTGGACCTGATATTAGAGAGGTATTCTAATTTTGGTACTTAGCATCCCTATTTCCTATGGATCATTCGTGACTTAGGTACACTTTATTACTTGACAAGCGATACTTGTGCAGTGTATCAGGCACTTTATTGCATAGTTTATTTATATATCACAAATACGCCAGATCACGGTGAAAACTGGACAAGGCAGTATCAACTAGCCGGCCTGGGCAGACTTTACCTAAAGAGAGCATCGCTCCCTTATCTCGCAGTTGTCATTACCTACCAATAATGCATTAGGTGGTCAAAAGGATCCTAAAGGCTACCGTGACATCCGAAATTTCTGGGTGAAAGCCAAGTATGGGCGGGGTGTCTTAGTCTCGACGGTGGAGACAAACGGGATGAAGACATGTCGTCCAACGCATTCAATGCAGGATCCAGATTTCTCCGAGGGGAAGGAATTTGGATCGATTAAGCATTGCTGACAAGAGGATGATCCTAGCAAGGGGGAGGAGAGTAGTTATTTGTGGATTCGGATCGCGAAAGGCTGCGAGGGACGGTCGAATTACCATGGCGAGGAACGGTGGCCTCGTTACGCAATGTTACATTCTCCTCGCACAAGGCTTCGTTAGCCACCAAAAATGAGGCCAACTGTTGCTTGTGGGATTCTTGTTGGCCTCTCAGCATTCGCTCCAATGACAATAACCACTGGTCCAACGTAAGCTCAAAACCGGAAGGGAGAGTTTAGCCCATTCATCAGTTTGAAAGCAACTCTACATTCGCCTCCCGCCAGCTTGTAGGCTGTGACTTTTCGCTCGTTCCCACATGCGACGCCAATTGAAAGGCTGTCATTCTAAAAGAATTTGTTTATTACTTCTCTAAAAAGAAGGTCGCATCCCTTTTCGGGTACATCCCCTTACATTATATACCATCATGAGGGGGGTGGGGGGGGCTACATGGTGGACGGTTTTGAGATGGGCAATTATGAGTGGCCCTCAATGTCTTTACATTGCTCATTAATTTTTACTTTAACTGTTATACATTAACTACGACGTAACGCTTGTTGAGGTGGATAGCAATGCGTGCTCCACTTGCTTTATCTCCAATGCCCGAGGCGTTCCGTTTACTTAAGTATCTTACGCCATCTACCTCGATGCTCGAGGTGGTTGAGTTGGTGGCATATCCGACCTTCCTACCTATCGAGCTTAGGTCCTCATGCAACTATCACGTGACCGGCTTAGTCACCATAAGACGGGTCCCCCATACAATTGTCATGCGTGATCTGTTCAGGTCACTCACATGACTCGCTTCAATGCGAGCCACAAATGTCTCCATTCCGTGGGGAGACAAACTAAGTCACCCACAACTAATCATGCACATTGTCCTAAATTAAGCAAATACTCGAGTATCCCAAATGATGGTTCACAAATTTGGAGTTCAAAAATTTTAAGTGTCCTTCCAATAGCAAGCATGACACTAAATTCAACTCATATGAGACACAAAACACAAAAAATAAAGAAGATAAAAACTCAAGTAGCAAGACTAACCAAACTAACTAAACTAAACACAAAGCAAACATGCATAGCACAAGACAAAACATAAGACACTAATAAAATACAAAGCTCATTCTATCACAATTTGTCCCCCAAAACTTGAAAATTCCTCGATGAAATAGACCATGAAAAGAAAGGAGAATGAGAGGGCTCCATTGAAGATAATCAAGTTAGATCATCCACTTCTCTTGCCCTAGAACCAACTTTAGGACATCCAAAAACCATAAAATCACAACTAAAACAACACAAAACAAGATCAAACTAGAAAAAATAACTAAAAACGAACTTAAGACTAACTAAAAAAAATATAGAAAAGTGAAAAGAAAACTTACTAAATTTAGGTTACCTCCTAAGAAGAAGCTCCATTTTTTTAGAGTCCAACTTGAATCATAGAACTATGGAAAGAATGATGATTCCCTCCTCAATATGTTCCAAAGAATAGGTAGTTGTGCTCAATCAGCAACTTGAGCACATAGTCTTCCACGATAATTTTTTTGAAATTTTTTTCTTTTTTTCTTCACAATGGTTGCTATCAATTCCTTGTTCAACTGAAAGATGCACTCATCCACCTAAAAAATGGGGATCATTTTATCAATTTTCAACTCCTTATGCACCTCACCCCATAAAGTCATATCCAGAAGAGTCTCAACGACTTCTTCTTTAATCTCATGTGGTTTCGGAGAAGTTAACTCATCTTATCTCACAATGATGAGTATCTTAAATACTCATTTTATCCCCATGTTTTGCTTAGGTTTTAGTAGTTTTATGAGATAAATAAGCTTCATAATGCTTTTTTTCTTCTCTATTTTGTGATTAGGCCAACCATTGAGCGAAGAAGAGCGAAATCGAAGAAAAATCAATAAAGCCATCATATGAATTAGTAAACATGTGATCCTTTCACTGAGTGATGTCCTTCTAAGGTTCATTCATTGCCATGGGGCGTATTCAAGACTCGAGGGCCATAGACACAAAATCACGCAATTCTGAGCTCGATGAGCAAGATAATGACATCAGAATTAAAAGAGACATAAATGGATGAATTTCTGAATAGCGCGAACACCAAGCTTTAGCGTGAGAACACTCCATTCCCATAGTGTGAGTGCTATGAGGCCACTCATGCTATAGCTTGAGCACACTCACGTTGTCGCATGGATGCTCATGTTTCAACGTGGTTTGGCTGCTTCTCTTAAAGTAGCTCCCCATTTCTCCATGCCGTAACACAAATCCACTATGCTACAAAATGGATGTTGAGGCCTAAAGTTGCTGCTCCATCGTCTCCTTTCTTGGTTTTGGGCTTGATAAAGTTATGAAATTGCGCTTTGAAAGTGGGGAAGAGTTAGGAGGTGCTCTTGATAAAGAAAAGCACTTTCTGGCTTTAAAACACCCAGCGCAAATCTCTCTGAGGGAAACGATTTGGCCTTGAGTTAAGAAGCAAGGAGATTGAAGATGTTAAAATGGGTTTCATCTACATTATTCCATTTTCTTGCTTTTCCTCATTTTCTATGTTTCATTCCTCCTATCCATGCGCTAATCTCATTTTCTAGGGTTTTGATGTAGTCTAAACGATGAACTATGGTGTTTAGTTTTGATTAGTAATCTTTGATGTGTTGACTTTCTTATATATTGAATGTTCCATTTAATTTCTTATGCTTGTTGATGATTGATCACTATTAACATGATTGTGACTCCAATTTGAGGTTGAGAAACAATAATTAGGTTAAAATTTCATGAATGGAATGTGTCACGCTTTCACCCTATAGAATAGAGATATTTATGGGTTACATGTGTCTTGTTGGTTTCAAATGCTTAATGCATCCTTAGTTAAGGATGGTTTGAGGTAGAGATACATTAGAACCTTTTCTAAGGATTGGATTGTTGTTATTTCGAGAAAGAATAGCATGTGCTTAGGTGAAATCGCCATTTAGACTTCATTGCGAACAAGTAAAGCCTCACCATAGGAGTTTGTTAGACATGAGTTTTAAAACCCTAGCTTTCTTGTAATTACATTTTCTTTCTCTTTGAATATTAGAGTTCTTTAGTTTAGTCGGTTTTCTATTTCAACTTCTCACATTTTGTGTTATCCAAATAAAGTTAGACTATTCTAATTTCAATACATAGTAACCTAATCCTCGTGAGACGATACTCATACTTTCAATATATTACTTGAGGCGACGCGTGCACTTACGCATATAGGCACACACATTTTATATAGCACATTTCAAGCCTATCAAGTTTTTGGTGTTGTTGCCTGGGATTGGTGTTTTTATTAATATTGATACCAAATAGTCCTTCTTACTTCGATATAGTTAAATTTGTTTTATTTTTTCTTTATATTTTACTTTGGTTTGTTTTCGCTGTTTAGGATTTAACACTCAATGAATCCGCTCATGGAACTATCAATTCGAAATGGCCTCCATTTAGCGCTTAAGAATGAGGCAAATATCTAATAAGCATCATCAAATACCGAGAACTCAAGTGTAGAACCCACATGTGTCTATGAATCATGTTCAGTATGGAGGTACCCAAAACTCAAACAATTATAATTTTGGATGTGACCATCCCCCTAGCCTCTCAAAGGAAGCAAGCCATCATACTCTCCATTCTCCACAATTCCAAGGATCAAGCTTAGAAGAAACCATGATTGAATTTGCTAAAGCAAGGGCTGAAATGAAAAATTCTCGAGCTCAAATGGCCAAATCAAGTCTAGAGAAAACCATGGTTGAATGGAGAAGACTTAAGCTAAATTTGAAACCTCTCAAGCCAACTTCATGGAGGAGGTGAACCAACATCCACAAGAAGAGTTAATATTTGAAAATGAAGTGGATGAACTAGCCATCTCAATGACTAAATTATGTATGGAAGAAACAAAGGCCAATGTCCAATTTCAGTCCATACCACTCAAGAGCTTGGAAGAGTCAATAACTCCAAAGGACACTTCTCATACTCAATCCGAAATTAAGATAGAACAACACCCACAAAGAAAGGAGTTGAGTATAGAGGAGTTAATGGCCCAATACATGAGGAAGGAACAACAAAGGAGCCTCCCCACTAATCTTGACGAGAAGCCAAAAAAAGATGATGTGGAGCACAAGGAGGCTATCAACTTGATGAGTGGCGGAGAAGAGAAGCCTAAAAGAGTGGAGGTTGAATCCAATGAGTTAGAGGAATTAGATGCAAAGGAAAATGAGTCAACTTCTTCCTAACCAAATGAAATGAGGAGGAGTCAGAGAGAATATTTTGGAGATGACTCTTGGGGTGAGGTGCAAAAGAAGTTAGAAAATGAGAAATGACCTATGTTTAAGGTGGATGAGTACATTGTTCAGTTGAATAATTTTTCTTTTTCCCTTTTCTGGTTTTTTTAGTTAATTTTTCTTGTTTGATCTTGTTTTCTTTTGTTTTTAGTTGTTCTTTTTCAGGTTTTTTTTAAGTCCTAAAGTTGGTTCTAAAGTAAGAGAAATGAGATGATCACTTCAAGGGAGTCCTCTTTCCCGCCTTGTTTTTCAAGCTCTATTTCATTGAGGGAAATGTTTTGTTCAAGTTTGGGGGGACAAATTGTGGTAGAATCAACTTTGGATTTCTTTAGTATCTTGTGTTATACTTGTTTGTGTTTGTGTTTTGTGTCTCATATGAGTTGGTTTGGTGCTTAACAACTATTTGGAGAATGCTTTGACATTGTTCTTCAAAATTTTGTTTTATTTAGCCAAAACTTGGGATACCATCTGTAGCACTCCATTCCTGGCCCAACCCGATTGGCGGATTTGAACTGAGTCCGGGTTGCTAGCCGAGTTCATTTACCAAAACATATACAAAAATAAAATAACCGTTTAGGCTGACATTCCATTTCGTATAAACACTTTCAAATATAAAGGAAGCGATTTCAATTGAGCAGGCTCATAAACATTTACATTTAACAAAAATGCATTTACAATGAAGGCATTCCATGCCCATTCAAAAATAATATACAAAATTGTTTCGTAGTTTAACTCTTTGATCACAAAACATCAATTGCCTGCAAGTAGGATGGATGCATATGACGGAGTATATACTTTATCGCACAACTTTCTTGATGACTTCCGTGCTCCTCGATCTTGTCCTTCGCTCCTCGTTTCAACAAGACGCGCGCATAGATTGCAACTACGCCGCTAAGCATTTTCATGCTTAGTGGTTCTATAATGATTCTTCTTATTTCACTTTAAATCAAATCATGCAATTTCATAAGACAATGCTTTTGTACTTTCTTAAATGACTAATGCAAAGATAATACATACATAGCAGATATATTTCCATTTAATCAATTACAATTTATCGGGTCATCTCAAACTATGCATTTTCATGTGCAAACAAATCATTCGCATCATAAATCATGAATTTTTCATTCCTATTATCATTTTGCATTTTAGCCCTTTATCGAATTTAACCTATGCTTTCAGTGCACAGGATGACGAATCACCGCACGATCCCGCCGGTCCGCAGTTTCCGTAAACACTCCGCTTTATAAAAAATATGTACTGGCCGGGTGTACACTACCGATAATGTCTCCGGCTACGGATCGGGTATGCTACAATAGTACATTTGTTCGACTCTATTGGTATACCTCAATCTATCCTTAATAACTCGACTTAACAGCTTAACATTCTATTAAGGGCATTCAAATCATTTATAGGAAAATACAATATAGTATGTATTTTTATACAAACAAATCATTTCAATACTCATGCAATTTTCATGTCATTCATTTCGTAACTGAATCAATTTCAAATTTCTTAACTTAAATCAACTTGAAATTACTTATCAATTTATTTGCATCAAATCAATTTAAAACAATTCAATATGCAATTCAAACATTTTGGAAATAGATTCAAATAATGAGAGAGCGCGTGTAACAACCCAAAAGCTTTGCACTTTGATTCCAACTGAATCTCGATCTCGCCTCGGATTTCTCCGTCACTCTCATTCCAATACAATTAAAGAACAATATTATTTGTGTGTACTAGTGATTTTGGTTAGGGTTGATTTTCTTGAGCTTAACATCGTATTCTTAATCTCATTAGCAACAGTGGCAAGATACAGCCCTGTGATGGTTGTTAGTTTCCCAACTTAATCCATCACATAACCAAAATACTCAAAATTTTGCCCCGCTTTAATCCTTTCCAATAGTACTCTTGATCAATTAAACCCATCCCCAAAGGAAGATTAAAGTCAAAACCTCAAACATACACTAACACCACATGCAAGGACCGTTATTTTCAGCTTTGTACTCTCGACTTTATTACCTAAAAATTATCTAAACGGTCTTCAAAAATTATGAAATCCTCCATTTCAATCCTTATATATCCAATGACAATGACATCTCTGAAAATTTCAATTTAAAATTCCTTCTCTAAGGCCCTCAACCACATAACACAAATTGTAAATCATGTCGTTTTTTCGCACAACGCACTGAAACGTGTCACCAAACCAACTTAATGTGTTGTCCAAAATTAACTTCAAACATTGATTTTATTAGCTTAGACCAAGGTCTAACCAAACCCCAAGAACCAGAAATCATATTATAAACCAATTGGTCCAGTTTTTAACTTTAACATCCCAAAACCTTAACCTGTCCACTTTGACAGCTTGTAACAAAACACTTTCTAAAATCAAATAAATTCACAAATAAATTTGTCCAGCATAAAAGTTAATATTTCCAAGACCATATATTCCTTCCTAAGACCTTTAATCATCCCAACAATATATTTTCATAAATTCCAAAACACACTTAGCCAAAATAGTCCCAAACTCAAGTTACGGCATTTTAATGCCAAATTGGTTAGCTCACTGGATCACCTACCTTTATTCTCTATTTTTGGGGTCATAACTCCATAAATTGATAATTTTTCCTTCACTCATTTGAAGCTATGATTCTAAGGTTTCTTCTCCAATTGGAATCACCCAATTTGGATCAACAAAACTCAAGTTATTGCATTTTACATCTAGACTACTTAATTTGCAAAAACAGAATCTGCATATACCCCACTTTGACAGATTTCGGGCACTTGGGGTTACAATTTGTGCCACACTTCCTTCCAAGTAAATTATTTCCCTAGAAGTCTAGTTTAACCCGATACTCTTGAATCACTCAAATTGGATGGAGTGAAACTCATTTACACAAACACCACAACTAAACCCAAAACAGTGGCATACCGGTGAGCTACCCGAACCCCTTTAAGCCCATATTCTATTTCTTAGTTGTACAATTTACTTAGACCCTTCCATATTTGTAGCTCTGCATTCTTATGGTTATTTACCAATTCTAATCACTTCATTTGGATGATTATAACTTAATCTATATCCGAAACAAGAACAAGGGTTTTGACAAATTTTTGACAGCATTTCCTTTGAAAACCAAACATTTCCCTTTTTACAATCACTCCTCCAAACCAATCCAAACCAATACCAACGAACAACACTCTTCAAAACTCAACCCAACACAACCCCAAAACTCATTTACAACAAAAACTCTTATCAACATTTGGGTTTTCCCCTAACTCAAACACACAAATAAAAGGGGTTTAGGGTTTGAGTCTTACCTCAAATCTCTTTCAAACTTCAATACCAAGGCTCATTCCTGTTTTTTATCACTTTAGCCTTTGATTTTCATGGAGCACCACAAATCTCCCCATTCAAAAAATCCTAGCTCTCCCCTTTTCTCAAAAACAAAATGCCTTAATGAGAGGAATCTCTCTCAAAGGCCAAAATATGCTCTTTATGTCTCCTATTCACAAGGCCCGCTTTTGGCTTTCACACTAAATCCCATTTTCTCTTTTTTTTTTCTCCATTTTAACACTTCATTTCATTTACACTTTTTCACTTATACCTCTCATTTAGGACCCTTGGGTCCCCATTTGACATTTTTACCAAATTTAATTGGTTTTTGTAAAATTTTAAGGTTGCATATCTTTTTCGTTATGAGCATTTAAATTTCGGAAAAATTTCATTTATTTTATTTATACCCTAAACATATAAAAAAAAATATTATATATAAAAAAAAAGAAATGTATTTAGGGTATTTCTTGGGGTGTTACAACTTTCCCACTTAAGAAAATTTCGTCCTCAAAATTACCTTCATCAACAAGCTTAGACATTGTCACAGATTGTTTCTTCACTTTCCAGTAGCTTCTGGTTTTGTGTGGTTTCTCCACAGCACTTTGACTAGCGGAATCTTCTTGTTCCACAATTCTTTCACTTCACAAGCCAAAATCTCAAATGGCTCTTCCTCATAGGTCAAATCTGGTCTCAACTCAATTGTCTCTGAAGAGACTACATGTGACGGTCCGACGGCACTCGAGCATGGAGACATGAAACATATTATGGATCTTTTCCACCACGGAGGCAAGGCTAAAAAGGTATGCCACCTGACCCACTTTTTTATCACTTCATAGGGGGCCAATAAATCTAGGGGATCAACTTACCTTTTTCCCAAATCCCCATCACCTTCTTCCAAGGCTTATACTTCAAACACCTTCACGACCTCATATCGAATTAATTTTCTTCATGTCGGCATATGATTTATGTCTATCGGTGACCACTTTCAATCTTTCTCTAATCATTTTCACTTTTTCTTCATTTCATCGCCTGGCCAATCACTTTTTCGCTTCAATTCCGTCCAACACAATGGTGTTCTACATTTTCCATATAAAGCCTCATAAGGTGCCATTCAATACCGATTGGAAACTCGTTGTTGTACACAAATTCAACTAAAGGGATGTGTCGAACCTAACTACCTCATAGTTTCCATCACACAACTCCTTAGCATGTCTTCCAAAATCAATTACTCCTTCGACGTCTATCTCGTCCGTGGTGAACGTCGTCGAAATTTAGTCGAGTGCCTAAAGCCTCTTGCAATTTTCCTAAAAATCTCGAGGTAAACCTCGATCTCTGGCCTGTACATCGGATATTGGAACCGCTACGCAACCGAACTATTCCTCGATGAACAACTATGCTAGCTTATCAAGCGAATAGTCGGTTCTCACTGGTAGGAAGTGAGCTGACTTGGTCAATCGGTCTACTACGACCCAAACTGAGTCATGCTTCCTCCCTGTTAATGGTAAGTTGGTAACCCAACCATAAAATCCTTGGTGATTTGGTTCCATTTCCACTCCGTATTCCTCGATATAGGCCGTAATAATCCCGGGGCGAACTCGATGCCTACTTTCATTTTTCGACACACTAAACACTTGGCTGCGACTCAAACATCTCTTTTCATTCCTCGATCACCAAAGATGAAACCTTTAAATCTGATACATCTTGTGCTACTCTGGATGTATAGTAAAAGATCCACTGTGTGCCTCTTTCTAGAATGGCTTCAATTCACTATCAATGGGTACAATAAACCCATCTTTATAATATAAAACCCCATCTTCATTCTCTGTAAACTAGGTTTCTTTAGCATTTCCAATCTGACTTATTATGGTAGCAATTTTCTCATCTTTATTTTGTGCCCCTAGCACTCGATTCAATAAATTCGGTCTCGCTATCAATTTTGCCACTATCAGACTCATCGCTCACAACGACAATCGAAAGATTCAACGTCGGGGGCATTTGCATTGTCTTCAATCAAAGCGTTTGGCCACTACATCGCCTTCCCCGTGATAGTCAATCATGCAATCATAGTCTTTTATCAATTCCATCCATTTACATTGTCTCAAGTTGCTTCCTGCTGTGAGGACAAATACTTAAGACTCTTATGATCTGGTAGATGAAACATTTTCCCGTAAAGGTAGTGTCTCCATATTTTCAATGCAAAACACAATTGTACAATCCCAAATCATGCGTATGGTAGTTCTTTTTCATGTGGCTTCAACTGCCTCAAGCATAAGCTACAACCTTACTCCTCTTGCATAAGGACACATCCGAAACCGCTTAACGACGCATCGCTAAATATCACATATTCCTTACTGTATGTCGGTTCGAAAAGAATCTAAGGTCTCTGGGCCAAGAACGCTTCAACTTATCAAACTTACTTTGGCACTTTTCTAATTCCACCTAAACTTTACATTTTTTCTAGGAGCAATCTTTCATCTAAAGCCGTTACCATCAAAACCCCTTAACGAACCTCTATAGTAACCTGCCAATCCTAGGAAACTACGCACTTCCGTGACATTTCTCTGTGGTTTCCATTCAACAATCACCTCTATCTTCCTTGGATCCACTCGAATTCCCTCTTCTGATACAAGGTGTCCAAGAAAGGACACTTCTCTCAACCAAAATTCACATTTGCTCAATTTTGCATATAACCTTTCCTTTCTCAAGATTTCTAGCACTACTCAAGGTGCGTGATTACACAAGGCAAGAATGTGTCGTCTATAAGCACCCACGAAAAACTCCGCATCTACATACGATCTTAAAACACGATTCATTAAGTCCATGAAAGTCGCTGCATTTGTCAACACAAACGGCATTGCAAGGAACTCATAATGTCCGCTACCGCTGCTCGAATGTCGCCTTATGCACATCCGCATCCTTAATCCTCGCCTGATGATACCTAGATCAAGTCAATCTCTTCTGAAAAGACACTTCGCACCTTTCAATTGGTCAGACAAGTCATCAACCCTAGGTAATGGATACTTGTTCTTCACTGTCATCTTGTTCAGTTGCCTATAATCAACACACAACCGAAGCGTACCATCTTTCTTCTTGACAAAGAGCACTGGAGCTCCCCATGGTGATACACTCAAACGAATAAATCCTTTCGCTAACAACTCTTGCAAATGAAGCTTCAATTCTTTAACTCTGCTGGAGCCATTCTATACTATAGCTGATGCCTCTGAGTGGCACCCAAACAACGCCACTCTCAAACTCACCCTCTCTCGTGGAGCCAATCCCCGGAAACTTTCCAAAACATTATCCGGAGAAGTCACTAACCGTAGGGATGTCCGACAAATTAGGCTCCCTTTCTTGTATCTAATACATATGCCAGCAGTTTCACACCCTTCTAAACTATCGTTTCTAGCAAGAGTTTACCGAATATCACATTAGAGAGAGGTGGTTCGACCTCCCATCGATAAAGTCGCTTCCTCACCACTCGGTGTCCTTAAGGCTACTTTCATTCTACAATCAACTCCCACTCTGGTGCTGACAACTAATCCATCCCCAATATCACATCAAACTCTCCTCCAATGATAACTCGATCAAATCTCTAGGAAACTATTACCTTTATTCTCGATGGGGCAATCTCTATAAACTTTATTCACAATGACACTATTAGGGCCTGAACTTTCCATGCTTACCTATTAAGACCGACAAGATTTGCATTAGAGCCACGTCATACTTTATATGCAAATGTAATGCATGTAATAAAAAAATTTCAAAATCATTTACAAACAATTTCAAAATCATTTTTGTAGAACCGCCTAAACCTAGGCTCTGATACCACTAAATGTAGCACTCATCTCGCCCCGACCCGACATGATCCGAACCAAGTCCAGGTTGTTAGCCGAGTTCATTTACCAAAAAATATACAAAAACAAAATAACCATTTAGGCCGACATTCCATTTCGTATAAACACTTTCAAATATATGCGGAAGCAATTTCAATTCGGTAGGCCCATAAACATTTACATTTAACAAAATGCATTTACAATGAAGGCATTCCATGCCCATTCAAAATAATATACAAAATCGTTTCAGAGTTTAACTCTTTTGATCACAAAACATCAATCGTTCAAAAGCAGGATGGATGTATATGACGGAGTATATACTTTTACTCCGCAGCTTTCTTGATGACTCTTCGCTCCTCGATCTTGTCCTTCGCTCGCTTCATGCAAGACGCGGCGCATAGATAAAAATTCACGCCGCTAAGCATTTTCATGCTTAGTAGTTCTATACGATTATCTCTTTATTTTAGTTTAAATCAAATCATGCAATTTCATAAGACAATGCTTTCGTACTTTCTTAAATGACCAATGCAGTATAATACATACATAAAGATATATTTCCATTTAATCAATTACAATTCACTGACCATCTCAAACTATGCATTTTTATGTGCAACAAATCATTCAGATCATAAATCATACACTTTTTCATTCTCATTATAATTTTGCATTTTAGCCCTTATCGAATTTAACCTATGCTTTCGCACAGATAACTAATCACTCGCATCGCCCCGCTGGTTCCGCAGTTTTCTGTAAACACTAAGTTTATAAAAATATGTACTAGGTTGGTGTACACTATCGATACTGTCCCGCTGGGCTACGGATCGGTATGCTACAATAGTACATTTGTTCGACTCTTATTGGTATATCAATCTATCCTTAACTCGAATTTAACAGTTAACATTCTATTAAGGGAATTCAAATCATTTATAGGAAAATACAATATAGTATGTATTTTTATACAAACAAATCATTTCAATACTCATGCAATTTTCTATGTCATTCATTTCGTTAATCAATCAATTTCTCACCCTCTTAACTTAAATCAACTTGAAATTCATTTATCAATTTATTTGCATCAAATCAATTTAAAACAATTCTATATGCAATTCAAACATTTTGGAAATAGAGATTCGAAATAATGAGAAAGGTGTAGAACAAAGTCCAAAAAAGCTTTGCACTTTGATTCCAACTGAATCTCGATCTCGGGCCTCTGGATTTCTCGTCACCTCTTTATTCCAATACAATTAAAGAACAATATTATTTGTGTACTAGTGATTTCGTTGTGTTGATTTTCCAATTACAAGAAATGGCTATTATTGACATATATTATCTCGACTTAGTATTGGTAATTTATGTCAATGTTGTCAATTTCAATGGGTCAGTTATGAAATACAATTTTATTGAAACTCAATCATGAAATATATAATTCTTTCTTGTATTCTTTCATTACATTTATAAGAATTACTTAAGTAATGAAATCTTAACATATAATTTATAAGTCAACATATAGTTAATATGTTTATAAGGTAAGGTACCTAAATGAAAGGAATAATGATAGCAGTTACTTAATTTATAGATCTACTTTTACTTATTATAGTATTATAAACGGAAGTAATAACAATATTTTCTATCAAAGAAGTCAATCTTTATGTAATAAATTTTTTAAGTTATGTCAATATCAACGTTTTTTTTTCATGCACTAATGAGTAAACCAGTATTTAGTCTTTATCACAATGAAGTAAATTTTATAAATAAATTTTTATTCAGTAATATTAATGGAAAAAAATTTCTACATTAGGTTTTTTTAATAGTTAGATATAAATGAAAAATCCTTATAAACTTTTCCATGCATGTTAATGATTTTTTATGTTTGTATGAATTCAAAAAATAAGTTTGCATTAATAAAATATATTTTTTATACTATTTTTCATTTTTTAAATAGAAATTCACATTAATTTTATTTAGAGATGATTAATTAATTTATGTAAACTAAAATTTAAGATAATTGACATTTGTTGTAAAAATCATTGACATTTTAATTTATAGATTGATATAAATAGATTCTCATAAGGTTTATTGTAATAGAATAAAAATAAAAAATTTAGTGAGATAAGATCCAGGTGAAATCTGGAACGTTCATGCTCATCTCATCCCCACATTACAAAAAAAAACCCTAAGAGACCATATTGCTCTCTCCTATTCTCTGTCGCCGCCACTCCTCTTCTCTTTTTTTTTTCTCGTCTTTCATCGTTCTCTCTTTGGTAATCTCTTGCCCACTTCCAGCAATGGTGTGAAACCCGGGAAAAAGAAAAAAAAAAAATTTTCTTCTTTTCTTTTTCTCTTTTTTCTTCGAAATGAGTGAATTCCAGAATTCGCCGTGACTGGCATAAACAAACCTAGATCTTTCTCTGCACTGATTTACCGAAACGGATCACTGCTATGGGGAATCATATCGCAAATCTACTGGAACTAAAACGAACTGCCGACTCGAGACTGGCTTCGCTTTGCACGTGATTTCGAGACGAAACGGGCTAACCATGGGGTGCCATGTGGCACTTAGATGCAGAGACACTCAAGACATGGTACTTCAAGTGTCATGCCCTTAGGATCAGAGATGAGTCGTGGGAGCCAATGTCAAGCCACCCTCATGCATGAGCATGAAAGTGGTTGAAGTTGTAGGATGGAAAACACTTGGTCTCTGAGTTGACCAAGTGTCAAACAAATGGATGTTGTGTGGCCCTCAGGTCAAACCAACTTGGTAGTTTGAGGAGAGATGGCAAACAATTATTAGACAAGAGGAGAAGAAAGAAAAGAGAGAAAGAAAGAAAGAAAAGGAAGAAAGGAAGAAAAGAAAACAAGAAGAAAGAAAGAAAGGAGAAAGGGAGGAGGAAGCTTTTTTCCTCCATTGTTTTCAGATTTGGGTGGATCAAGAACTCATCCTACACACTTCAAGAGGTGAGGGATCTTTCCTCTTTGGTTATTTCCTTGTTTGGGGCCATGAAATGGCATTTGCTGAGTTTTCATGTGATTGTTTGAATGAAAAACATGCTGGAATTGTGATGTTGTCCATACTGAATTTTCTGGGTTTTAAGACTGAATTTGTGATGTTGTCCATGATGAATTTTCTGGGTTTTAAGACTGAATTTTGATGTTGTACTTGCTGAATTTTCTGGGTTTGAAGAGACTGAAATCGTGATGTTGTACATGCTGTTTTTTTTTTCTGGTTTTTAGACTCAAGAAAACTCAGTTTGGTGGGATTGGCAGGCATGACTAACATGCAGAATTTTATGGGCTTTCACGATGACTAACATGCAGAATGTTTTGGGGGTTTTAGATCAAAGAAACTCCAGTTTGGTGTGGCCTTATGTGCATGACTACATGCAGAATGTTCTAGGTTTTGTGACCTAAGAAAACCCAGTTTATATCATTTGTAGCATGAAAACATGCAGAATTTTATGGCTTTCATGCATGATCAACATGCAGAATTTTATATTTCATGCATGACACATGCAGAATGTTTTGGGGTTTTGAGCAAAGAAAAACTCAGTTTGGTGTGGCCTTATGCATGACTAACATGCAGAATGTTCTAGGTTTTAGACTGAAGAAAACTCAGTTTGGTGTATCATTGTATGCATGAAAACATGCAGAATTTTATGGGCTTTCATGCATGACTAAATATGAATGTTTTGGGTTTTAGATCAAAGAAACTCAGTTTGTGTGGCTCTTATATGCAAGACTAACATGCAGAATGTTCTAGGTTTTTAGACTGAAGAAAAACTCAATTTGGTGTATCATTGTATGCATGAAAAACATGCAGAATTTTATGGGCTTTCATGCATGACTAACATGCAGAATGTTCTAGGTTTTTAGACTGAAGAAAACTCAGTTTGGTGTATTATGGTATGCATGAAAAGCATACAAAATTTTATGGGCTTTCATGAATGTTAACATGCAGAATTTTCATGGAACTGATGACTGATGAATGACATGCAGAATTGTGAATATTAACATGCAGAATTTTCTGGAACTAATGTGGTTATTGCATGTTATTGCATGTGCTGTTTTTTCTGGGTTTTAGGACAAACAAAATCAAAGTTGGCTTGTTATTACTTGAATTTATGCCATGCAGAATTTTATGGAACCAATCTGGTTAGTGCATGCTTATGTGATGTACTGATTTGAATATGTGGAATATTAACATGACTGCATGTATGTTAAATATATGAAATGTTGTGTGCATTAGACATGAGTGTTCATAGCACACACATAGTGTACGTAGAATGTCCATAGAGGTTGTTTTCATACATTGTCATGGGTTTGAGTGCAAGTGGCACAAATTGCATTGCATTGTGCGGTAACACCACATTACATGAGTGTGTACATGGTAATCGATTCCGCACCGCATTTGGTGCTTAATCGTGTGGGTCGGGAATGGGACGGCGTCAAATTATGCTCCATAGTGTTAAACGAAAATGGAAATGAAATGTGTCTGGGCGAGTGAAGTAGGGGATAGATACCCCCCTCAGGTGAAAAGCCTGAAAACCTGGTTAGACAACGTATCCACCGGTGAAAGCCCGAAAAATGTCTGAGGGGTGTAAGAGACCCGCGGTGAGACCTCGAAAAGTTCTGTTGCCCAAAAAGACACGAAACGATTAAATAACATCACATAGACTACTAGTTGTGGTGATGGGAGTCACTGACTCAAGATCGATTTCATTGGCACTTGCGTTAGGTGGTGGGTCGGAGGTTGACCCAGACTGGGGCCATGTACGCTGTCGTCTCATACATGCATGTAGATTTTTTCCATGATAGATACATGTATGCACGATTGGTTGTTGGGGTTTGACTGAAATGATCATTTGCATAAAAATTCTAGGTAGGAAATAGCCCTTATAGGATTTATCTCACTGGCGCAACACCACGGTGGGACCCTTCGTACAAGATGTACAGTGCATTTTACGCTCCTGTGAGGCCGGGATTATGAAGCGGGCCGAACTGTGGCCTTGATTTCTTGTTTTGTGTATATATTAGAACAAACTAGTATTAATATATGTTTTGTATTAGGAGTGATGTAATAACTCTTAGATCTATAGAAATGTATGGTCTTGTAACCGTATGGACGAGTATGATGATGGGCCCTATTGGGCCATTTATCATGTAATGGTCTCATGATAAGGAGACACATGTGCTCGAAGCTGACTTAGGTCAATGGGACCCCCGGGTTTTGGGGTGTCACAAATGGTATTGGTTTCTAGGTCTTATTCTCTGCTAGTGGTATTGGAAACTTAGAATCTCTTTTGTTCTGAATCCCTCAGATCGCTCAAATTTTGAGAAATTTATGGAGATCAAGGAAGCAATACAATAGACATGAAGTAACTGAATCTAGATGGACATTTATTTCTTCTTCTTCTCTAATTCCTTTCAAAACCTTTGTGATCCGCTTAACCAAGACAAATGACAAAAGTGTGAATGAGGGCACAAACAAGGCGTCAAGGACTCTCTTGACCATTTTGAAGGGATGCACATTCTCCCCCGCTCTCTTTGTTGGAAAAAGGGATAATGTTATCTATTTCGCCAAGCTTTATGTTCATAATCTGCTCCATGAATTTTTTCCCTTTTCTGTCTTCATCCTTAATGTTTGTCCACTACTTAAAAGCCTTCTCTGTGTTTTTTTTTTTTCATTAACATGTATGGTTAGGGTGTTATATTCTGAAGAGTGGAAAATGATGCTAGAGAGACAATGGTGACTGACCTTGCTTCTCGCTGATGGTGCTTCTAAATGTCTAATTTTGGTAGCAAAAGTTAAGACAATTTGATAGAGGTAAATGACTTTGTCTCCCTCCCTCTCCCCCTCACTAGTATTAGCACATGCCTACATGAAATGCTAATATCAAATTGATGGTTCGTTGTTTGGTTGGTTGGAAAATGTTGCATAATAACCATAAATCTCTCATTTTTTCAGGCAACCAAACAACACTCAAGGGAGACCATTTGACTTATTGTGGAGTTGGATTATGGAATGGTGTATATGAACAAAATGATTGAACACAAATCAAATATATACTAAATTCAAGATTTAAAGATTTGGGTACTCTTCTTTTCTCAATTAGGAATGGATTTATCCAGGAGTTTCTATTTTTCTACCTCTTTTAAGGGTTCATCTTGAATTTGGCTTCCATCAGCAGCCCTTATTTTTCTTCTTAGACCTACGATATTAGCTCAAGGAAAAACAGAGGATTGGAATATTGGATTAAGATCCATGTACATATGCTAGGATTGGCTTAACATTTTGCAGTTGTTATTTAAAGGCCATTTTAGTGCTTTTATTAGGTGGTTTAGTCATGGTATTGAATACTAGGATGATATTTGGGTGG
Organism: Tetrastigma voinierianum; assembly: GCA_016808115.1. Taxonomy (NCBI): domain Eukaryota; kingdom Viridiplantae; phylum Streptophyta; class Magnoliopsida; order Vitales; family Vitaceae; genus Tetrastigma; species Tetrastigma voinierianum. The sequence goes on along the minus strand of JAEQBH010007891.1, from coordinate 129,826 downwards.
AAATTTGTGATAATTTAAAAACCTTTACCTCAGATCATATTTTCAAGTCAAGGTTTGAAGTGCCTTTTAGTTAAATGGAGTTAGAATTTAATAATAGAGGGAGAAGAAAATATAATGAAAAAAATGTAAATGCAATGAAGACTTATATGCTGGCAATATTAGTTAGAGCATGGATATTTTTATAAAGGTTTTGTTTTCTAAAATATTAGTTTGAACATGGATATTTGAGGGGGAAATGGTAAATAAATACTTTACATTTTTGTTATAGATTGATTTCATATATCTTCATGTCTTATTAAAACCTTGGTAGGAATAGTTATGTTTTAAAAGAGTCTTTTGGTCTTTAAAATTTTATGGGCTTAAGAATATGTTTCTCCATAGTGGTTCAACTGGCAAGATATAAGTTTAGCTCTCCTTGAATATGGTATGATGCTGCTAATGAAATATAGATAGTGATGAGACTAGAATATTACTCTCGTATTCGCTTCGTCCGCTGGATGTGATGAGATTATTATTTCGGTTATATGATATTTATTGAAGTTGTCCTGTTTGGTGACACCGGATAAGAAAACTTGATTATAAATTTAATGCTTGTATATTATTTAAATTTTACAAGTCTTATTTAAAATTAGTTATTGAATAAGTTTAATAAAGCCTTTGTCAATTTTGATATCCTAGCCTAATCCTCTATACTTTAGGGTGGGATAAGTTGAATTAAGGAAAAACTTAGGATTACAACTCGTGGATATAATATGTGGCACCAAACACCGATCGACAAAAATCTCATTCTATCCAAGCAAGTTATCCCGATACCAAACACCCTTGAATACGCCATTATTTATTCTTTGGACTAGATTATTAAGAAAACATAGAGGTGGCACTTGAAATCATAGTTATGGTGAAAAATATTTGTTTCTTAAGCACTTAAATCAAACAAATAATATGATTTTTGCGGGAGTGGGTGTACTTGATGTAGTAACTCCATTTAAGTTACATATCCCATCCGTATTTGATTTATGATTCATTTACATTATCTTCTTGACATGATGCTAAATAGAAGATATCACTCATTAGACTAAGGGGGATATCATCAATTTTTTTTTAAAGGCACTACATTATATGCTTTTACTTTTGTGATGGTCTCTTACAAGTGAATATTAGAATGCTAATTCTATTACCTCATTCTACACTACACTTGTAATCTTCTTTTCCATGTTTTCTCCTTTTCTATTTTTTTATTTCTCACATAAATGACTTTCTGTTTTCTTTTTGTATTTTTAATGAGTTCAGATAACATGTGCATTTTTTGGAAATAAAGTCAAGTATATATTTTGATTTCTTAGTTTCCGTTTCACTCATTCCTTCTTCATGGGGACCTAATTGCCTAGTTGTCACATGAATGTCTTCAACTGTTTTTATCAAATAAGTTGGTTAAAAACTTGTGCATCCTAGTTGATGAAGTATGCTCCAAAAACATGGCAAAGTGAAGAGAATTTTAGTGGATGTTGAAGTGATCTACTTGCTTTTTAAGGATTCAATAAATACTTTGTCCCTAATCATCTCAATGGATGAAGTCTAATGTAGTAGTTCTTAGACATAACCAACTATGCTTATACATGTCTTCCCAATCTCTCTCGTCTCATAATGACCCATTTAAGATATGGGTTCAGACATTTCACTTGTTCTCAATTTATAAGAATTGAATAAATGACTCAATGAGTTTCACTTGTTGTTTGGCTTTGAGATTAAAATTTATTTACTAATGTATTATTAGTATTAATTAAAGAATTGAATTTATTGATTAAGAGAATTTAATTTATTTCCAAATTTTGCTTGCATATATAAATTAAATGTTGTTGATGGTTTGTATCGGGAAGAGAAGAATTTGGGATAATAATATTCGACGCTAATCTTTACAAGTTGAGTATACTATTTCATTTTTTTGTATGCATAAATTAGGTTACTACTCTTCGACTATCTAATGAGAAATGTTTGTTTTATTTTAGATGTCTAATGATGAGGAGAATTCCCTACTTAGTGCTTCACAAAAAATTCAAGAGACATCTTCATTTGGTGAAATTCAAGAACCCTAGCATGGTGGCTTTCTCCACCAAGCATCTATCTATAGCATTGTTGCCGGATACTGCATTTCAACATCTTCACTCTCCATCATCAACAAATGGGTTGCAATGAAATTTCCATACCCTAGGGCTCTAACTACTTTACAGTATTTTATGAGTGCAGTTGGGGTTCTTAATTATTTGAAGTTGGTTCAAGTTTAATGTAAAAGGTACTCAATTGTGTATAAAATTGAGTATTAAAATTTTCTTAAAGTTGCTTTACATAATGGTACTATTAAACTTTATTGAATATAAAATTTGATGTAAAGCATGTTTCATTAGTAACAAATTCATTTTCCATTTAAAAAAATTATAATAAAATAATATTAAATATTTCATTGAGCAACCATAACAGATGGCTCATGCCCAACATTGACATCTACAATAGCATCTATAACATAAGTGATGCCAAACATTAACATATGTGAGACAATCTTGACATATATTGGATCTAACCTTGAAAAAAATGAAGTTACCTTAATATATGTATATGTCAAGGTAGCTTAAGATTTTTCTTGACACTGGCATAGACAACATATATGAACATTGACCTATCTTAACATATATTCCTTTCCTTGACGTTGAAAAACTGTTATTAAAGGCCTTTTTCGTAGTGTTCCTGAGTTTAATATCTATTCTTAATCTCATTAGCAACATGGGCAGATACAAGCCCGGTATGGTTGTTAGTTTCCCAACTTTAATCCATCACATAACCAAAATACTAAAATTTACCCTACCTTTAACTTTCCAATAGTACTCTTTGATCAATTAAACCATCCCTGTAAAGAAAGATTAAGTCAAAAACCTCAAATCGCACACTAACACCACATGCAAGGACCTTTATTTTCCGCTTTGTACTCTCCTCGACTTTATTACCTAAAAATTATTCAAACTGCCTTTCAAAATTAGCGAAACTCTCCATTTTAGTCCTTTATATATCCAATGACAATGACATCTCTGAAAATTTTCAATTTAAAATTCCTTCTCTAAGGCCCTCAACCACATAACACAAACAGGGCAAATCATACTTTTTTTTTCAAACAATAGTACCTTTAAAACGTGTCACCAAAACCAATCCTAATGTTGTCCAAAATTAACTTCAAACATTGATTTGATTAGCTTAGACCAAGGTCTAACCAACCCCCAAGCACCCAAAATCATATTATAAACCAATTGGTCCGGGCTTTTTAACTTTAACATCCTTAAAACCCTAACTCATTCACTTTGAAATTAACAAAACACTTTCTAAAATCAAATAAATTCACAAATAAATTTGTCAAACGTAAGTTAATATTTCCAAGACCATATATTCCTTCCCAAGACCTTAATCATCCTAACAATCTATTTTCATAAATTCCAAACACACTTAGCCAAAACACCCCAACCTGCCACGGCATTTTAATGTCAAATTGGTTAGCTCACTGGATCACCTACTATTATTCTTTATTTTTGGGTATTAACTCCATAAATTGGTAATTTTTCCTTCACTCATTTGAAGTTTACGCTCTAAGTTTCTTTCCACCGAATCACCCAATTCGATCACCAAAACTCAAGTTATCGCATTTTACATCTAGACTACTCACTCTGTACGTAATCCGCACATACCCACTTTGATGTATTTATGGCAATTAGATTACAATTTGCATATACTTCCTTCAAGTAAATTATTCTCCTAGAAGTCTAGTTTAACCATAATTTTGAATCACTCAAATTGGATGAGTGAAACTCATTTTATGGCCAAAACACAAAACAGGGCATACTGGTGAGCTACCCGAACCCCCTTTAAGCCCATATTCGGGAGCCTTAGTTGTACAATTTACTCTTGGTCCCTACCAAATTTGTAGCTCTATCTCTTATGGTTCTTTAAAAATTGTAATCACTTCATTTGATGATTATAATTCAAATCTATAAATAAACAAGAATAGGGTTTTGACAAAATTTCTTGGATGATTTCTTTAAAACCAAACATTTCCTTTTTACAATCACCTCCAAACCATCCAAAACTAATCCAAACCAATACCAACCAACAAATACTCTTCAAAACTCCAACCCACACAACCCCAAAACCTATTTATAACCAAAACAAAACTCCTCTTTTATCCACATTTGGGGTTTTCTCAACTCAAACACAAATAAAAGTGGGCTTAGTGGCTGAGTCTTACCTCAACCCTTCTAAACTTCAATACCAAGGTTCCTCTTGTTTTTTTATCACTTTAGCCTTTTGATTTTCATGGAGCAATCTACAAATCTCCATTCAAAACCCTAGCTCTCCTTTTTCTCGAACGAATGCCTTAATGAGAGGAATGTCACCTGTGTTAAGCCAAAATATGGTCTTTATGTTCCTATTCACAAGGCTTTGTTCGCTTTCGACTAAATCCCATTTTCTCATTTTTTGTCATTTTAACACTTCATTTCACTTTCATTTCATTTACACTTTTGCACTTATACCTCTCATTTAGGACCATTGAGTCCTCATTTGACATTTTTACCAAATTTAATTGGTTTCTATAAAATTTTCGTGCTGTATATATTTTTTTCAAGAGGAGCATTTAATTTCGTGGAAAATTGTTTAATTTATTTTATACCCTAAACATATAATAAAAAATATTATATATAAAAAAATACTAGGGTATTTTTGGGGCATTACACCATCACATTTATGTGATCTAAGATTGAGTGTGTCTAGTGGTTGTGGGAGGCTTTGTTGTATAGCCTTCATGTTTTTCAAGGAACCACTTCTTAATGGAACTTGTGCACACACACATTAGATCTCATTTGTATACAGATGTTTTTGCCTCTTCTTCTCAAACTAAACTTACCTTGAGAGAACTTAACTTCCATAGTGTTAAACACCTCAATAAAGAGGGCCAATGAGCCCCACATTAGAAAAAACAAAAGAAAAATAAAGAAAAATAAAGAAAAACAAACAAAAAAACAAAAATATGAAAATGAAAGAAAAAGAGAAAAATAAGTGAGTTGTTCCAAATAATCCGCATAGCTCCGGGCCTTTCAAAGCCTAATGCCCTTAGACAATTGGCTGGGAGTCAATGACTTCATTTTCCATTACATGGGACAAGGGATGGTTCAGTCTCACAAGCATGTGCTTTGGTTTTCTAATTGAGTGTTCAGGGTGAAGTTCAAGGAGAACTTAATTCCCGGTGCCCTTAACCAACTGGTGGGGATTCGCCAATGGATCCCCGCTACATCGACACTTTTCTAGAGCGCCTTAGCATTGCATCCTACTTTCTAGTTTCAGCATTGAATGAAAGGTGTGTTCTTAGCCTGTTTTTGTTATTGTCTTTCAAATGAGTGAGTTGAGTTTGGTTGAAAAGTGTCTTGGAACTCCTGTTTCAGCTGAGATCTAACATACCATTTTCACCGTGTTTCTTTAGGAAGGATTCATTGAGAAATTGAGGGTAAAGCTTGCCTTGATCACCATGCCCATAGATGCCTTGTCTTTAAAGATCTAAAATGTGTTGGGATCCCATGTAGGCTATATTGTTTCCATAGAACTTTCATTACTCGTATTCTCCGAACTTATCGTAGCATCATTCTCTACTCATATCTATTTGATTGTTTTCTAAATATGTGTGTTTTTCTTTTGCTTGAGGACAAGAAAGATTTAAGTTTAGGGGTCTGATGAGCATCTTAAATACTCATTTTATCCCCATGTTTTTCTTAGGTTTTTGTAGTTTTATGAGATAAATAAGTGTCATAATGCTCTCTTTCTCAATTTCGTGGATTGTGCCAACCATCGATCAAGATGAGCCGAAATGAAGAAAATTCTATAGTCATCATGTTGTCACGTAGCAGTGATCTTTTCACATGCATGATGTCCTTCTATGGTTCATCTACTGGCATGGGCAAATTTCTAGACTTCTCGAGGGCTGTGTACACCAAAATCGTGCACCCGCAGTCCGGATGAGCAAGATATGACATCGAGAAGTGAAAGAGACGTAAATGGACAAATTTCGAAATAAGCATGAGAACACTCACGCTTTAGCATGAGAGCACTCATGCTAAAGCGTGAGAGTAACGTGGATGCTCACGCTTTAGCGTGCTTCATCGTTTCTCTTAAAGTAAATTCCTCATTCTCCATGCCATCAAGAATCCACCATGCTACAAAGATGGATGTCGGGCCCAAAGTTACTGCTTCCATCTCCTCCTTTCCTTTCTTGGTTTAGGCTTGATAAAAGAAGGAAATTAGGGCTTTGAAAGGGGGAGAGTTCAGGAGGTGCTCTTGGAGGCAAAGAAGAAGACCCTTTGGGTGGAAACACCCAAAGGCAAATCTCTCTTGGAAGGAAACAATTTTTGGCCTTGAAGAAAAAGAAGGAGATTTGAAGAGAAGAAATGGGTTTCATCTACACTCTTCTCCTCTTGGAGGGAAACGATTTTTGGCCTTGAAGCTTCTCAAGTTTCCACCACTCTTTAATGTGATATCCTAATAATATTCAATTTCTTCTGTATCACCTCAGAATTGTAGGCAAACTCCTTTCTCGTTGTTCTTCTTGTAGAGACATTTTTTCCATTTTCTTCTCCCCTCATTCATGCTGAGCCAAGAGTTCTCTATACTCATTTCTTTTATATGTTGATGTTGCTCTATCTTAACGTCAGATTGAGAATGAAAAACGGCCTTTGGAGTCATTGTCTCTTCCAAGCTCTTGAGTGGAATGGACTGAAATTGAACAATGGCCTTTCTTTCTTCCATGAGTAACTCAGTTCTAGACTTAGCTAATTCAGCCATTGAGATAGCTAGTTCATCCACTTCATTTTCCAAGATTAACTCCTCTTGTGAAGGTTGGTTCACCTCCTCCATGAATTGGGCTTGAGAGGTTGCAAATTCGCCTTGAGCCCTTCTCTATTCAGCCATGGTCAATTTTGTAAGTTTGTCATCTTCTTCTGCGGAGGTTGACTCCATCTCATTTTTAACAAGAAATCTAGGCAAACTAATCCTTTAGAATAGTCCATTTCAGCCATTGATCTTGAAAATCTCGGGCCTTGTGCCATGGTAGGTTCAAAGCCAGTTGTTCTTAATTCATTCATAGCTTCTTCTGCTTGATTCGACTTGTGGAGATTGAAGAGTGTTATGAATTGTATCTCATGAGGTGTTCAAGTGACGGTCCCATCCAAAATTATGATTGTTCAAATATGGGGTACCTCCATATTGATCATCGATGCATATGGTCGCCACACTTGACTCCTCACTTGATTTGTCACTCTTCGATGATGTTCATTGGCTATTTGGCTCATTCTTAGTTGTTGAGTAAGAAAGGACATTTCGGTTGTCAATTCCATAAAAGGATCCATTGTGATTGAAACCTATAAAACAAAAACAAAAATTTCAAAGCAAAGAAAACAAAGATAAAAAGATATGCACAAACAAGAAAAACAAGAAAAAAAATTATCCAAAGTAAAGAAGGACTACTTAGTATCAATATTAGTAAAAAGCATATAATCTCTGGCAATGGCGCAAAAAACTTGTTAGGTGCAAAAAGTGTCTCTAAAATTATACACACGCAAGTGCACGCGTTATCCTCAAGTAATATAATGAAAGTATAAGTATCGTCCCACGAGGATTAGGTTGGCTAAATCACCGAAATTAGAATAGTCGTAGCTTTATCGGGATTAACATAAAGGTGAAGTTGAAATGAAAAACAAGCTAAACTAATCTAAACTAAAGTCTCTAACATGTAAAGAGAAAATGTAATTACAAGAAAGCCTAGGGTTTTGATTTCATCTAATAAATTCCTATGGTGAGGCTCTACTTGTTCCAATGATGCTTAAATCATATATTAATGGCGAATTTCACCTAAGTACATACTATTCTTTCTCAAGCAATAACAATCTACCCTCGAAAAAGGTTAAATTGTATCTCTACCTCAAACCATCATAACCAAAGATGCATTAAGTAATTGAAATACAACAAGCCACATGTAACCCACAAATATCTCTATTATGTGGTGAAACACGACATTCCATTCATGGTCTAACCTAATTATCGCTTTCAACCTCAAATTAAGCTCACAAATCATGTTAATATCATCAATCATCAACAGCATGAGAATTGAATAGAACATTCAATATATAAGAAATTCCAAACATCAAAGATTACAAATCAAAGTTAAACACCATAATCCATTGTTTAGACTACATCAAAACCATAGAAAACTAAATTAGCTCATGAAAGGGGAAAATACGACCATATAAATAAAGAAGACTAAGAAAAGAGGAGAAGAATAAACTGGGATGTGAATCGCCCCCTTCTTCTCTTCCAATCTTCTTCTCCTTCTTCTTCAAGACCTTCTTCCTAACAACACAGAATGCCCTGGGTAGCTTCCACTCCAAAGGGACTTGTTTTCAAAGCCCTAATCTTGTTCCTTTATAAGCCACAAAGAGAGGGCGTTAACACGGGCTTCGGCAACTTTAGGCCCCATGGTAAATCTATCAAGATGACAAACTAGTTACCGGTTAATCATGAGCATATCCAGTCGCAAGCAGGGGAAAGCCCACGCTATCGCTGAAAACTCATGCAACATGAGTTTTCAAGCTACAGCCGTGGGTTAATCCTCCGCAATTTCTCTTCACTGAAGCAATAACTTTCTCATCCAAACTCCGGTCAAGCACCAACTTGGTCTCTATGGAAAGCTTAGGAGTATAGATTATATGTATGCGTAGATAATACTTTAGAGTGCCACGGTAAAGACTAAATCAACAAAGTGTGAAAACTCGTCACCTGAGCACTATTATCTTCTTCTTTCAACTTCTAAAGTTTGCAATCTGATCACTAAGTCCAGCTTGGCTTAATGCCTTCGGTGCTTAAGAAGTCTACTATCCATCCATATAAATATTGTAAATTACGTGATCGCGCCATTCTACTAGCTGAATATATCAAAATACAAAGAGTCGGGCCGTTGAATATTGAATTTGTCGATTTAGACTTAGTTTTACTCATTTCCGCCAACGGCCATCCTAATCACAAAATTGAGAAAACAGAGAATTATGACACTTATTTATATCATAAAATACTAAAATTAAACTAAGAAACATTTATGATAAAATTTAATTTAAGATAATTCACGCAGGCCTTGAGCCACTTATTCATATAGATGACGTTATCCTCTAATGCTTTTACTACTTCGTTTTTATGCTCAAATGTAACGTATCGCCGATTAATCAATGTGAAATTCTCTTTTTGAAAAAAACATGTAACTGAGCAAAATTTTCATTATTTGCACATATTTAGTACCTAATCATGGACCACTATAATGCTTTGATTTTTTGTGCAATTAATTGTTAAAATATCCATACCATATTTTGTAACATATATTTTAAGTAGTACTAAAAGACAGGTCCCTGATAGAGGATGAATCATAGCCCTCGACCCTAGCCTCCTTTTCTCTTAATTGCTTCAGCACAATTTTCTCTAAGAAGATAGCATTTTTTTTATATTTTTTACTTAAAATCATCGCTTCTACATCTTTTCATCGCTTCAATAAAAAGTAGCTATTCCATATAGACTAGGCTTACCTGTTTTTTCGTATTTTCATATCGACGTATGGTTAATGCCACATGTAGCTTGGTGACGATATTTGTTTCTATCGTGATACTAAGATTTATTCACGAAATGATTCGCATGTGCAAAAATATTCACAATACGCTATTATTAACCTACAAGTATAGTGATTCTACCATAATAAGTAATTTCCAACCAGAGGCTCAACTATCAAACGATGCGCCTAAGTTCCTCTATCTATTACGTTATTAACCTCGATATTGCTTTCATCCTCTACGATTTTTAACGATTTTAATTTTATTTTTCTATCAATATATCGCATTAATCAATAAAATTATTTTCAAAAAATCCCTAATATTTAAAAAAATAAAAAATAAAAATAAAAAACCTTTAACACTTACCATAAGAAGGGGCCCTTACAACCCATATCTTTTTCTATAGTCCTTCGCAATGGAGAGAGCCACAGAAGGCCTTTTCTAAAGACAAGGTACAAGATAGCATGGCAAATCACACTAGCCACAGACTTCACTTTCCAGATAATGCATGAACCACATAAATAAACAGAATCAGTTATAGTGAAGAACAAAGAAGAGGGTGGAAGTGTTACCAGCATCAGTTAGCGACTACAATGAGCAGGCAAGCTCAACCTCATGTGCTGATAATACCGTCCCTAGCACAAGGACATGTTGCCCCTCTCATGAAGTTAGCACACCGGATTGCTGATCATGGGATTAAGGTCACCTTTGTTAACTCCGAGTTCATACATGGAAAAGTGGTGGCTGCCCTGCCAGACGAGGCGGTGGCTCAGAGTCGGGTTCGGCTAGAATCCATTCCAGATGGTCTGGATCCAGAGGACGACCGGAGTGATCTAGTCAAGGTAATAGAAAGTGTTGAGAGAGTCATTCCGGGTCATTTGAAGGGTTTGATTGAGAAAGGAAACAGTACTACTTCGAACGATGAAGACGAGATCACTTGTGTTATTTCTGACATCTCACTTGGGAGGTGGGCTATCGAGGAGGCAGAGAAGATGGGAATCCAGGGGGTCCTGTTTTGTCCTTTCGGACCAGGGACCTTGGCTTGGGTTCTTCAGATTCCTAAGCTCATTGAGGCTAGAATCATAAATAGTACTGATGGTATAATTACTTCCAACTTTTTAATTTGTTTCACATTTCTAAAATTATATTTTTTTTTTCTTGCTTTGCAAAATAACATGTCCTTTTAAGAGACAATGTAAATATATGAAATGGAGAAGGATCTTTCTGTACAAAATTGGTCATTTTTCAAAAAAAAAATATTGGGCAAGGCTAGATTGACAAATTTTTGTTTAATTGGTGTCTTTTAACCAAATATTTCTTCAAGAAAATTTGTTGATTAACATTTTTGTCAATATCGGGAAGTATCCGAGAGAAATTTCTTGGTTATGATGGAAATAATTCAATTGATGTTTATGCAGGATCTCCTTTGAATTATGATTTGATCTCCGTGCCAAAGGAAATCCCAATGTTGAGCAGCAACAGATTGCCCTGGAGCTGCCCAGGTAATACAAAGCTACAAGAGCTTGTCTTCCGCACCTTTCTCACAATTTCTCAAACTATGGATTCTGGGAAGCCTCTTCTTTGCAACTCTGTTTACGAACTTGACTCCTCTATTTGTGAATTGATTCCAAACATATTACCAATTGGTCTGTTGTTTCTAAGTAATCAAATTTGGCTGGGTTATTCAGCAAACTTATGGCCGGAGGATTTAACTTGCATATCCTGGCTCAATGAACAACCTCCTGGCTCAGTCATTTATGTTGCCTTTGGCAGCTTAGCCATCTTAAGCCAACAGCAATTCAATGAACTAGCACATGGTCTCAAACTCGCTGGCATCCCATTTTTGTGGGTTGTTCGATCAAACTTCGTCGATGGATCAGCTGCAGAATACCCAGATGATTTTATAGAAACAGTAGCTAAAATTGGAAAGATTGTTTCATGGGCTCCCCAAGAAGAGGTTTTAGCACACCCTTCTGTTGCTTATTTTTTATCACATTGTGGATGGAACTCAACCATAGACGGCTTAGCCATGGGAGTCCCCTTCCTATGCTGGCCCTACTTCACAGATCAATTCCCTAACCAGAGTTATATATGCAACAAATGGAAGGTGGGATTGGAGTTAAACCCGGATGAAAATGGATTCATATCAAGGCATGAAATTAAGGAGAAGATAAAAAAATTGGTTTCAGATGATGGTATAAAAGCAAATGTGGAGAAGTTGAAGGAAATAGTTACAAACAGTGCCAGTGAAGGTGGATCTTCTATCAAGAATTTCAAGACTTTCATTGAAGCAATCAAACACTAAAGATATTTGCCATTTCAATGTGTTTGTAGTGTTCCCTTTGTCATCTTGATGTTATGCATTACTAGTGGAGCAAAGAATTTCAGAGCTTTCACTTACTGGGGGATCAAGAACTACTGTAAAACTCGGGTAAATTTGAATTTTTTCAAAAAAATGGCAAAACGGTAAATTTCCATAATAGCATTGCGCCTTGAACCTCGAATTTTCTGTGATCTCTACTCATCTTAAACTGACCATTGATTCATCTCGCAACTAAGCATCTGCACGACTTTGCACCTCTACACACCGATTTTCACGATTTTCTAAAGGTTGCGCTCCATGATTCAAAAACGTGATTTCGAGAAAATCCTCGAAAAGCGAAAAATAAATCGGCAAAGCCTATTTAAACGACTCAACTTAAACCGAATTTAAATAAACTGTTTGAAATAGAAACTTAGACCTGTGACTGAAAAGAGATTTAAGACACGCCAAGACGACGCTGGCTTGTCTTTAAACTTAAGGATAAGCTAGATGAAACACCTGAGATATGATCCCTGATCTTACTGAGAGAGAGAAATAGAGAGAAGAGAGTTTTCAAACTTTATCTCTCGATCCTACTTGAGTTCATTCGATCTGACCTATTCCGGACTCATGACGAAAACATCCACTCCGACGAGGCTAGATCGCAGACTAAACACCTGATTTCTCGCCAGCTTTTGCCGATTCAAGTTTATGAGTCGGAATCAAAGGTTTCTGGTTTAAAAAGTGTCAACGTAGATCTCCTGTAGCTTTCTTCTATTAATCTTAAAAGCCGTAGATTCTTGCATTTCTTTAAGCATATTTTTCTACTTAGCGGCTATTTATTCTTTTTTTTTTTTTTTTTTTTGCCCTAAAGGGCTGTTTAGCAAAATTTTGGGATGAGGGAATAGTGCCATATTTTCGATTTACATGACGTCTAAATTTTCGTGACCGATTTTTGGTTAGAAAAAGAGGTAATTTTGGACTAGTGTTCTCCTTGTAAATTGTAGTTGCAATCGCGAACTGATGTTTTTAATTACCTAAATTTACCCTATAAACAAGCATTGGCCCATTTACTTCTCGGATTGTCATAAATTTAGCCTGTTAACTCGTTTGTGTCTATATTTTGGACTGATTTTTCGGTTGGGAAAAAGAGACTTTATTTCAAGATTCATGACAAAATGTAGCTGAATTTGTGAACTTGAGGTTAGGCTTCTGAATTATCCAAATGGAACCTCTATAGCTCAAGCTATGGTCCATTTAATTTCCTAATTGTCATAGTAAGGTCTAACCTGCTTAGTTCAGTTTTGCGATCGATTTTCGCTGTAAAAGGAGGTAATTTTACCTAAGTGTCATTCATAATAATTGTAGCTGAAGTTGTGAATCCTTGATGTTAGTATTTTAATCATCAAATCGACTTTTATACTCAAGTTATTGGCTCATTTAATTTCTAATTGTCACAAATTATGTCGTTAATCGTTTGTGTCCGTGTTTCTTTGGGACTGATTTTAGGTCGGGAAAAGAGGGAATTTGATCAGCTTCCTTTATGACAATTGTGTTTGAATTAAATTTAGTTGTATTAATTACTCCAAATTATCTCTATCTTAGTGGGTTATGGTCCATCTTCCGACTACCATTGCACGTCTCTATTTCGACCCCATACACTATCTAGATATTGGGACTAAATTCTAGTCAGGGAAAATAAATGACCTTGACTAAATAGTTTCCTCCAATAAATTACAATGCATCTGTAAATCGATGTAGTTTTCGAATCACCCAAATCGACTCTCAGACAAATTCTCAAGTTATTGCTTATTTCCTGACCTGGGCACAACTTAGGCTATTTAATGGTTCAGGTCCACATTTTGTGACTATTGCGTACTGGGCTTCCGAACCGAGTTCTAAACTATTATGTAGTCTATTATGGCTTGTTGTGTGGAATCGTTTTCATGGGTATCACTATGCCAAGAACTAGTCTTGAGGACTCAAGTTGTCATCGCTTCAGCTCGAGTGACATGCCAGTGGTAATCATCGGGAGGTTAATATACGTGTTAATGTATTTGCCACGCTACTTAATCATAAGCACAGATACACATTACATGGCATGTCGTAGGCTATTTTGTGGATAAGTGTTATGTCACAATTTAGCCTAGTGATAAAGCAAGGCCATATCACTAAATAAATGATTTGATTTGTGGATGTCAGATATATAGCGTATTATATAAAATTCATTACGAATGAAATTTTGTGGAGATTATACGCATGTTTCGATATAATAGCTTGTCCATGATACAAACGCATGATTAAATTGCTCATATAGCATTCATCATATATGTAGGATGATATAGCATGCAATGGAGCATCGCACGTGATTTATGCACCTGAACATCGTGATGATACGGGTGCGAGTGCATGGTTTATAATCAACACCGGTGTTTGCTCATGCATGGCTCAAATTTCACGGACAACGTCCAATGTGAGTCATACTCGCTAAAATGGAACTTAAATGAAAATGGTGCGCTTCTGCAATGCTAGCAGGATGCATACCCCCATTAAAGCCCCATTATTTTTTGTTACACATATGTGTCCAACAAACGAAAGCCCTACGAAGCCGCAGGTTCATGGTTCTACGAGACCCCTAAATTTGCTACCCACAAAAGACACATGATTTTGAATATAAACATCATTGAGCGTAACATCCAAAGTGTTTGAAAACAAATGAATTTTGTCAGAAAATGATCATCGATCCACAATGATGGGTTTTATCACACTTCACATCTATTATGTGGCAGAGCTCTACGTTGGCTCTGCAAGAAGAAGCGTATATGACCTCGTGCATGGCACATGATCGAAGTCATCTCATTTCACGGTACGTATGATTCCACAAGCAGAAATCGCACGCTTTTACTCTAACGCGAATGAATCGCGAACACAACCCATTGCACGCCGCACTCAAAGCAGCCTCAGAAGCTTTACTCTCATCGGGCGTAGTCACCCTTTATGGGACCCCCATTTCGCGCATGCGAATACACTGACCACCTGCCTCACTAAGGTCGCACACAAGAAAAGTTCCTGGCCACACTTCAGATTCATTTTTGTAAAAGATGTTTCAACAAACTAGTTATACTACATTTTGTGTAAAAAGAATTGTAATTAAATCATGACCTGCTTTTAAATATAATTTTGTATGTTTTAAATGAGTATGGATAAATGGTCTTGGTCAGCCAATTTTTTACTTATAACAGACCCCATGCTATTATCATAAGGATATCGTACTTTGGGATAGTCATGTTTTTTGTATATCCTATGTGTCGCACAGAATACCCACGTACAAGAGACTTCATTCCAGCTTTGTTAAATTATGTCCCAAAGAAGTGGGACACAACATTGTGGTATCTAAGTCACCCGACATCCACAAGTTTTCCACTGTGTAGATCGCTGGTCAACTGATTCCTGCTCTCAGTGTCACAACTACACCCTATTGTCTAAATGGTAACGCTAACCAAATACAGGAAAAGGGCAATTGAAAGGGACTGAAAGTGGCTTTACTTAGCTTACACAAAATCGGGCAACAAAGATAACACATGGTTGATAGAGGCCTCAAGACCAGGCTAGCCATGTTCTATAAAATTTTGTTTTCACAAATTATTTTAAATTTATTTTTAGTATTTTTTTATAGACAATGGTATTTGATAAAATATCTTTATAAAATTTTTTATTGTATTTTATTTTTGTAAAATACTATAAATTCATATCAGGTAATATTAATCAGATTAGCTAAACTTAATTCACATGTTTTTATTTTTTACTTTATTTACTTTGCATATAAAGTTGTATAACTCTATTCTCGCAAGGATTCGAGCTCGGGATCCCCTTCGTAATCCCACCCCACTCTTACCACTGAGCTTTTAATTCACTATATTAACATCTTAAAATAGTCTTACAATTTTAAATATATATTAAAATAAATGTTTTTGATAAAAATATAAATTAAAATACTATAAATTACAAATTATATCTTTCTTTACAAAAATGCTATCTTGACATATGTTGAGGCAATTCCCTGAGGGGTCGGTCTGCAGAGTGGTGATGCATTTTAAGTTCCCATATTCGAATCCAAGAATAGATGTAAGACCCGAGAAATTTCACTTCTAAAACTAAAAATCGTATTTCTTGCTACGAATCAGACTTTATAATCCGGAATTTGTTTCAAACTTCTGGATGACGAATCCGGATTGAGACCATCGATTATCTCAAGGAATTTAACTAGCACGCAGGCCTCTCGTTGAATCTCGCAGATACGAGCTGAAGATCGCTCGGCGACGCTTGCCGCGGCCGTAGTAATCCATTTTCGACGCGACGAAACACATAACACGTGACTCGCCATGTTTCAGATAGCAGAATAACGGTACTGATCACGAGATAAATAACGTCAAACCTGAAACTTATGACATAAATTGGCCATTTCTTGATTCTGATTGCTCACAAACGACAACAGATACTTGTCTTCTCCAACTAAAAGAAGACAAAACTGAATCGAACAAAAAATGTGATCCCAGCCGTCGAAAATCTATATGTTCTTGTATAGGCGTCTCGACTTCTCTAGATTTAAGACAACCGACCGCTTCCAGCCTTCTATTGCTAAGGAGAACCCGCCTCTACGCTGAGAGGGCTCACCATGCATTCTGGATTGGTGAGCTTCCTAAACTCCGAGAGGTACTGGCTTCTCACTTTCGCTTTATTCCTTAAATACTTTCTTTACGAACAAGTTAGCCGATCGAGCTGTTAGGCCGCTTTGATCGTCTCAAAACCTCGAACCGACTAATGGGCGAATTTTTGAACAAATGGTGCAAATTTTTGATCGACTCACTCGCTTACTGGGCGTGAAATTGTATATTTATATGTTAAATCATGTATCGATTGGAAATTGTAGCTCTTAACGTCGTATAAACGCAGTGTTCATGGTGCTTAACCGAGAATTAGATTTTGTGAATAGTAACCTGAGGGTTTCACTATTCTCAAACAAAGGTTCTAAAAATATATTTTTGAAAATATGTGTTTGGTCGAGAGTGATTTAAATTAAATCGCTTCTTGTTTGATCATTAAATTTCAAGCTGGAAATTAATTTGATAAAATTTAAACGAATTTACATGATACGATTGCAGCTGGACCGATTTGCTTAGAATATATGCATGTTTATGTATTTATACGCGACTAGATCAGACGGACGTAAGATACACGCATCCCAGACATGCACTCTAACACCCTGTGACTATGTTATTGAAAGGCACGATTTAGCTTGTAGAAATGGTTCTAGAGGTCATTTTAAAATATTAATTATCTGAGCAGAACAAAATTAAAAATAATATCAATCGCTTCTGAGATTACTAATCGATATACATCTATAGCCCACAACAATATCAATCGGTTTGAATACCTAATCGATATATACACATCTGAGGCCATTCACAATCAAATAAACAATAATTTACACGGCGCCAAAGGAAATAAAGTGGTAAATGCCGGCGTAATTTCTGGATCTCGAGCCGGTCGCCGTAGATATCTGCGTTGAGTGATCACGCATTCGCCAACGTATTGCCATTTAACACGACCGCACTTAAAGCGGCAGCAGATTCACCCTAGTACGATTCCACAAAGATTACTTCACCCCGCCGGCGATATTATTTACCACAGGAGCGCCATGGCGACGGTGCTCGCCCTAGGGATCGAGGATTCAAGAAAGCCGAACAGGCTTTGATGTGATTTTATACATGTATTATAATTTCTAATTTAATATATAAGAAGCAGATAAGAGTAAAACATTTGAACTTTAGAACTATTTATAGCTGATTCATAATAGACATGGCGGGTATTGTTTACGGGTCCGCGGCCGCTTTACTCATGTTGTGATTATATCGACCGCTGTACGTGTTTAATACAAAGGTATCTGGCAGCCCTCGTACAAAGGAGACTCGCCCTCGATTGAAAATGCTCCAGTCACCCGACATCCACTGCACCCGCGGTCGACTTGGCATCAACCACCCCTGATCGTAATACATCTTCAGACGTAGCCTAGGCATACGAATACCCAGGAGCTCGCTCGTATCCATCACCACTCGCGGTACAATGTAGTTTAGGGTATGATTACCTAGAAGGCACTGGGAGAAAAATTGTAACACCGCATGCGGTTTTGATCGGTGGATCATGTGATCGTGTGATTGATGTTTAAAACATGTGTGATCACAGGGTTGTTCGGTTTAATGGTGTGTATACTACGCTGCGGTGTGTTTGTGAGTGATCATGCTTAGTAATTAGCACACATAGATGTGTTAGAATGGTGGAGTTTTACAAAGGTGTAAAATCGGAAGAGAAGAAATGAACTAAATTTAATAATTTAGTTTATTGGATAATAAAATCAAATTTTAATAAATTTGAGGTCAACACTAGGTTAGTGTTGGATCGTGAGGTTTTGAGAAAATTGTCGACAACATGTCCAGACAAAAGAAAATAAATTTTTATAATTTATTAGAGTGTCCAGAAATGAAAAAAAAAAACATGGATATGTTGCGTTTCCAATAATGGAAAAAACTAAATTCTTTAAAAATATTTAATTAAATAAAATTGTATTAAAATTTTTTTTGAAAATAAAATTTTCAAAAAATGAAATTTTCAAAATAAATTTTGTTGAAAACAATATTTTAAATGCAATGATTGCCTCAGACACCAAATGCAAGGACAATGCGATATACCGATTTACGCAGATGATTAGTGTCCTGTGGTCGTGTTTATGCCTTAGATACCAGATGAGATTTAATTTGGCCACTGAACTGTGATGGGATGACAATGGCGACGAGACTTAGAGGGCGTCCACCTGGCAATTAGTCAGCACCACCAAAGGTTTGATTAATAGGCTTTTACTGAGGCTATAGGTATTTCAAAGATTCCGCTATCTATCGTGCCGAGATAAAGAGTGTGACAGAAGATCCTAAGAACCTCCAGAGATTTAGGCGATCATCCTCCGACATTCAATGTGTGGGAGGAGATTCGATGGTGGTAGACCATTGGTCTGGCGCAGACGAGAGAGCGCAGCTGTGGCGCTACAGACACCGACGCGACCGGATTAGACTAGCCGCCCAAATGGGAGGCAGGGCCCTGCATGGTGGAGATGGGCTAGACTCTAGAGACTTGCAGGTTATGACATGGGCGTGAGTTTCCGTATCGCTCACGGGCAAGCACTTTTCGGGATACGCGAGGCATGCCAAGGCCCGTGAGTTCCTGTGAGTCAAGTAGGCCACGACCGTGATAGACCATGTGGCCAGATCTCACGTAGCTGGGTCCGATTCGGCCGATGATCATGCGGCCACCGATCCGGCCAAGGTGAGTAGATTCGAGATGGACTGGAAGTTGTCCATTCTACAGATTGCAGGACTTCGCCTACAAGATATGGATTCCATGGTCGGGACAACCCTGACCATAGTGAGAGAGTTGGGCTTAGAGGTTGAGACCTTGTGAGGAGCCCTTTACGTGAGCTCCCTAGGGGATTACAGCTAGAATAAGGACGATAGGTCGAGATCGCGAGTTAGAGATCCTCAGATCTCAACCAATGTTGACCCGAGGATCAAGTGACATGTCGAGTTCGATGTCATCCTAGTGGATGGATCGCTGACAAACTTACAGGTCGCGATCGATCATGGAGCGTAGGAGGGCTACCGGCCACACGCAGATCTGCACTCGTGTGGTATTTCAGTGGAGACAAGCACGACATTTTACCCGCATAAGATACGAGTCCAGTGTCAGGATACATAAGTCATTAGCGAGCCCACCCTAGAGGACGAGGTGAGACCGCACTCTAGATCTACCGAAAGTAGTATGCAGTATGTGGATGTTTTCCAGATGAGCTACCTGGACTACCTCCACAGAGGGTAGCAGACTTGTGATCGTCACACCCCAGATTTCCTCACCCATCTCTAGACCAAGACAGATGGTAATCTACTGAAAGCCACAGGAACCTCGCAGTCCAAATAAGGTGAGTTACTAGGACAAAGGGTTCATTAATTCCAGCACTTCACCATGGGCGCTCCTGCTCTAATTGCGAAGGAGAAGGACAAGACTCTTCTACTGTGGCATTGACTACAGACAGCTTGAACAGGTTACGACAAGAATCTGCACTCATTACCGAGGATTAACGATTGTTTGATCGCCTGAGAGGAGCATGAGTCTACCCAAGATGCACCTTTCACTCGGTTAGCATCAATCGAGGGTTAGGATACGTATATCCCTAAGACAAACCGCTAAGACGCTGCTATGGCACTTTGAGCTTACTAAGTGATGCCTCTTTCGATCGACTTTAATGCGCTTAGCAAGATTCATGGATCTCATGCATAGGATATTCCAACCCTATTTAGATCAATTTGTCGTAGTCTTCGTGGATGACATCTTCATCTACTCCCAAATGTGAGTGGAGCATGAGTATCACTTCGGCGACGTTTATTGCTGGACCATCACTGCACGCCAAGTTCAAGAAGGCGAAGCTCCGCCATCGAGAGATTTTTGGGACACGTGGTGTCGCATCGTGAGTGTCACTAATCTGAGAAGGCCGAGAGGCGTTGATGAGTCGGGAGAGGCCGAAGTCGCCTTCGAGATACGAGTTTCTCGGGATTACTGGCATACAGAGATTCATCGAGGATTTCCTCCAGATAGCAGCACCTATGACTAGGGTTGACCTAAGGAGGTCAAGCTTTATTTTCGGATGACCATGAGGAGGCATTCCGTGAGTCAAGAGAAGACTTACTCAATTCCTATCTTGATAGTCCCGACAGGGGACAGGGCAACACAAAGTAGGTCAGGATGCCCTCGAGGGCCGACGGGGATGTGTTTTGATGCAGTCCGAGAGGGTAGTAACCTATGGTTCTCTTTAGTTGAAGAATCATGAGCACAATTACCCCACACACGACATGGAGTTGGCGGCTATAGTCTTCGTCTTGAAGATTTTGCGCCACTACTTATATGGCGAGGAGTTCGAGGTGTACTCATACCATAAAAGTCTGAAGTATATTTTCACGCAGCGGGACCTCAATATGAGGCAACGCAGCTTCACTTTACATTACCATCCCGATAAGGCAAATGTGGTGCCTGATGCACTCAGTCGGAAGTCACGAGAAGCGTTGGCTAGTATAGCTTCTCTGAGTGGCGACGCTCGAGACTCAGGGACAACTGGGGCTACAAAGACAACGAGCGCACTCCGTGGTACCTCGGGGGGGATTTAATGGCTTACTCCATCTCGTCAAGGCAGTGATTGAGTCCCAGTTGGTAGGACGCAGAGATGTCCATCGTGGGACCGAAGACGGGCCAGTACGGGTGACGAGGGTCGACCGCTCACGTAGATGGTAGTCTTCGATATGTGGGACGTAGTGGTTCTCAGCTTGACTGATTTGAGAAAGGAGATTCTCGGGAGTTTCACTACATCTATTTCGTCAGATTCAGTACACGGCGATGTACCGTGATCTTCGCCGCCAAGATATCGAGTGGGATGAGGAGACACACGTAGGGACTTTGTTCGACCTGTCTCACGCACGCAGGTTAAGGCCGGCATCGGCCGCCAGCGCTACTTCAGCCATCGGAGGTATTGAGCGGAGCGGAGCACGTCACGATGGACTTGACCCACTGCCACGGACGCAAATGCAGGCATGACGCGTATAGATAGCGGACCCGCTCACGAAGCCCAAGACATTTTCTACCGTGCATATCTCGCCTTGGAGAGATTCTAACTGGCTATACATTCGAGAGATAGTCCCAGCTACACGGAGTACCGAGCATCCATATTGTTCCGACAGTGGACCCGAGGTTTACTTCACGCACCTCTCTTTGGAAGAGTTTCCAAAAGGCTATGGGCACACCTACCGACTATGAGCATGACCAGCCCACACCCGCACAGTGGTCACCCGAGAGGACTATACAGAATATTAGAGGACATGCTACGAGCATGCGTCCCGGATCATAAGGGCAACCGGGAGGAGAATTTGGCTCTAGGCGGAATTTCCGTTTACAACAATGCTTATCGAGTATACAGATGGCACCATGAGGTATCAGACGGGAGGCCATGCAAGATCATCATATGTTGGACCGAGGCGGGAGAGAGCTCCATCAATGGGTCCCGATTCGATTAAAGACACCCGAGAAGGTGAGCTGACATGACAACCGCCTCACGACCAAAAGTTCCAGAAAAGAGCTATGTCGATGTGCGACGTCAATCCTTAGAGTTCAAGGTCGGGATCACGTCTTCGCGCGATGCCTAAGAGAGGAGTAGTCGATTCTGTTAGCTGAAGCTATCGAGGTTTATCGGGCCTTCGAGACACTGAGGAGCGCGCCAGAAGGCACGGCTGGCTATCGCCAAAGATGTCAAATCCACGAAATATTTCACGCTCCATGCTCCTCATATACTCCAAACTGTACCATGGTGGATCGGGGACGTGATAGAGGTTGGGACACCTGGACGGGACTCCCGAGAGGGACCGGTGCACGGGGATAGTCGCGCGATCGCTCATGACGCAGTTAATCGCCGCGCTACCATTTATGGCTCACTATGGAGGCGGGAGGAGTCAACGTGGGAGCGAGGACGATACGCTACACCCATCCCTTCTCGTTTAGGACGAAGGCATACGATTTTAGTCGTTTAAGAATTAAATGACTGTTTACATGCATGGTAGAGTGCACGTTGCATATGCATGTGAGTGATGGTGATTGTCTAGAATTTCAAGACGAAATTCCTTTTAAGTAGGGGAGAATGTAAGACCCGAGAAATTCCAATTTTTAGAAAAAAGGCAAAATCGTAATTTTGGTTACGAAATTGTAATTTCGGTTAAAAATCCGAAATTTATTCCTTAGATCTCTGGATGCATTTGAACGGATTAAATCGCTGGAATTGTCTCTCGCCAAATCTAACTAGCACGTAAAATTCGCTTGACTTCGGCATACTGAGCGACATCGCAAAATCGCGTTCGTGCCGTAAAGATTTTCATGCAACGAAAGTCACATATAACATGTACCATGTGCCATAAGCGGTATGAGTGTAAATAATTAAAATTGACACTGAGATAGTGTCAATGTCAAACTGGAAATTGAGTGGATATAACGGTTATTTTTAATTTGATGAAGTCACAAAATGACAAAATAGCGTACATGCCTTGTCTTATCCAACTAAAAGAAGCAAAAAACGTGAATCGAACAAAAAACAGATCCAAAGCCACGAATCATGGCTTTTGGGGAGAATGTCTCTGACTTCTCTCTAAATTTATGACAAATCCAACCGTCGGCAGTCTTCGGGACAAGAAGGAGAACTGCTCTACGCGGAGAGGGTCGCATGGGGTACCGTATTTAAGGAGTTTCAACTCTCGAGAGGTGCTTCTCCCTACTCGGGTTTTATTCCTCTAAGACTTTACTTTAACGTTTTGAAATAGATTGGAGGCCGTTGAAAATAAGCTTGATTGGTCCCAAACCTTTGGAACCGAATTAATATGAATTTTTGAACAAATGGTTTAATTTCGTGATCCACCACGCCTTCGGGGCGTGAAATTGTATATTTATATGTTAAATTATGTAGTGATTGAAATTAGGCCGGGAATGGCCGTGAAATGCGGGTTCATAAGGTGAACCGATGAATTGTGATTTTTCGGGAATAGTAACCGAGGGTTTCACTATTCCCGAAACAGTGTTCTAAAATATATTCCTTTGTGAAATACGAAGTTCGGGCTTGAGCTGATTTTAAATTAAATCGCCGCGCTTTTGATCATTAGCCCAATAGCTAATTTTGATGTATGAAATGAGAATTTACATGACATGATTGTGTGAATTGATTGTTTTGTAAATATATGCATGTTTATGTATTTACATGTGAATTGTGACCGGTATCGTGATTCTCGGTGATATACGCATTCCATAGCGCACCTAACACCCTAGGACTATAGGAGCGAGTGCATGAGATGAGTCTAGAGAAAATGGTTCAAGGGTCAGTTTAAAAATATTAATTACCTGGATGGTACCAAATTAAAAATATCAATCGCTGAGATCGCCCAATTGATATACATCTGAGGGTAGTCCACAACAATATCAACTTGAAATGCAATTTCCAATCTTGATGTATTCACATCTGAGGGCTGTCCACAATCAAATAAACAATAATTTCCTCATACGAGGCTTAAAGTAGTGTGAGAGATTCGGTGAGGACTCGGGATCTGAGTTGGTCATGTAGACATTCAAGTAGGATCATGCATTTGCTTGAATGTATGTTTATTTTGGAACATTGCATTGCACTTAGGTGGAGAGTAGCCCACTTAGGGCGATTCCAATACTGAGCATTAGCTCACCCTGTCAAGGGATATTATTTTACAAAATGTGGAGCGTGCGAGGGACCCGCCGTCCTAAGGGATCGAGGATTTGAAGAAAACTGAAGCGGGGTTTGATGATTTTATACATGTATTATAATTCTCTAATTTTAATATATGTGTTGTATATGAGTAAAACATTTGAACTCTGTAACTATTGATATAATGATTCATAATAGAGTGTTTTATGGGTATTGTTTCATGGGTCAAAGCCGTCGTTTTACTCATGTCATGATTATATTTGACTCAAGCTGTGGCTGCGTTTAATACAGGCCAGATTCGCAGAGCTCCCCGCGACAGTGAGACTCATCGATTTTCGTGAAAATGCTCGTCATCCGACCACTGGTATTCCGCGGGTTGATCGTAGTCAACTGACCCCCGGGATCGGGGATACACAATAGATCCAGGCAATGATATAATGCAAAATGAATAAAAGTAAAAAAAAAACACACACATATGTCATATAAATATGAAAATCGACATCTTAACTTTTTGTTAACTTTGATTTCATACATGCTAAGCTGCTGGCTCTACTGCCATATATATGAGGCTGATCCTAGACCAATCCACGATTGGAAAGATTTACCCAAGGTAAGGTAGAGAGTATTGTAGGGAACCCATGAATCCCACCCCTTCCACATTATCTAAGCCCCAATGATCGTGGATTTTTTTTTTTTTCTCTACACAAAAGGTCTCATTAACATTTGAGATATGTTGTCCATTCATAATCCTCCCTATTTCTAGCAATCTTAACCGGACGCCAATTCAATGAACTTATTATATAGCACCTAAGTAAAAGAGCCTATCAGAAAAAATATTTCAAAGACATATTAAGTAAAAGGGCCCATTCTTAATATCGAATGGAATTCTTATTCTATTCTCAATGGGAAGACAAGGTATCACTCAAAGAAAAGTCCAAATAATTCTATCCAACCCAAAAAAAAAAAAAAAAGATATACGTACGATTGAAAGAAAAGTAACAAGAATGATCACCAACCAAAAGAATCCGCCCTTGTGAACCTTATCTTTTTATGATCCTTTGCAATAAAAGTGAAATAAGATATTTGCCATAGAACATTAGCCACGCACACAAACTTTATTACCCAGCCAATGCATCAAATACATACACAAACTTTATGTTGGGAAAGACTACCAAATACAATTATTCTAAAAATGACCTTCCCACTTTGTGTGCCAAAAAGGGGAATTCAAAAGAGGGTTTTTTGCTGGTGTCGGGATGCAGCAGCAAAAAGAAGAGAAAAATAAAGAGGGGAGAGGTTTTGAGGGAGAAATAAAAGGGGTTAGGGTTTTGATCTTCTTGCAAAATGGAAGGCCAAACAATACTCCAAGGCTTACCAATTTGACATTGGACTCCTTCCCCAAGGTGCTCTTCAATCCTAGGGGTTTCGATATTTGGTTAGCTCTCCACAACACCCATTTGGCCATTTCACCATTTGGTGAGATTTTTCCTATTTTCTCTTGATTTATCCATCCTTGGGATGATGTTTATTGTTTTGGTATTCCAAGAATTTATATTCTCGATGCATTGTCATGAGCCTCTAGTTTTTGCTAAAGAATAACTTGATGTAACCTAATATTGCCATTGTTGAAATAGTGGAAGTTTAAGTGGCCTACTGCCCTCGTGTGTGTGGTTTTTACCCTTTCGCTTCGTTTTCCACGTGAAAATTGTTGTCTCATTGTGGTAGATTTATTGTTGCTTGGTTGGCTTTTTCGTTGGCCTAATTGATTGTTGAACCTATTTTTAGCACATAAAGAGGGAAAGGTCATTTTTAGAATAATTGTATTTGGTAGTATTTCCCAACAAAGTGGTATCAGAGCTTGGTTGTTTGGAGTTTTTCAGGTGCTAAAATAGACGAATTTCAAGATGATAAAATTAAACTATGAACTATTCTACTTGGAAGCGTATGATGGAAGATTTGCACTATTGTAACTATTTATACAAGCCTTTAGATTGAAAAGAAAAACCATCAGACACACTTGATGATGATTAGGATGTAGAACATAGAAAAGTCATTGCTTATATGAGAGGTAGAATGGGATCCAACCGGTACATGAACACATTTATGATGCAAATCTAAGCAGATGTTGCTTTGAAAAGCTTGAAAATCTTTTTTACCAGAAATAAAACTACTTTGTTTATAAGACTTGTAATTTGAAGTACAAGGATGAGAACAACATGGTTTAGCATATTAGTTCTTTCAGTGGTATCGTGGAACAAGTTGGTTGCCATGAAATGAACATTGATGATGCAGATGCAAGCATCATTACTTTAGCTCCACCCGATACTGAGACATTGGTCAGAATAGCTAGTACTTCACCCAAATGGGATTCTAACTATGGAGAGTGTTAAAGATAGCTTGTTGAATGAAAAGGCTAGAAAGAAAGAAAAATGTGAATCTTCTTCTGGAGTACTTGTTCATTAAAAACAGGAAAGACAAGAAAAACCAGAAAGGTGTGGGAGAAGTCAAAGTAGAAATCCCCATGGTTTTAGAGGAAGATCCTAATCTAGAAAATATATCAAATTTATCTACAACAAGCAATGTGCCACATGAAGAAAGAGCAGGATTTGGAAAAAGAACATAATGCAAGGAAGAAAGAAAATAAAGACTAATACAATTGTTGTTAAAGGTGATACTTATGATCATGGACCCACGATGGCTACTTCAGCTTATGTTCGATGATAAGAAATGTAATTGATTCTAGTGTCTCATTCCATGTTACTTCTCATAGTGACATTTTCACTTCCTACAGAATTGGTGATTTTGGTAATGTTAGAATGGGAAACAGTGGTGTATCCAAGATTTTAGGTATTGGAGATATTTGCTTAGAGACTAGTGTTGGAAATAAACTAGTACTCAAAGATGTTAGACATGTTCCAGATATTTGTTAATATCCATGGGCGGACTTGATGATGAGGGATTCACAAATTCTTTTGGTGAAAGTAAATGGAAGCTCACCAATGGCTCTTTAGTAGTGGAAAGAGGAAAAACAAAACACCCTTGATGAGTGTCCAAAAACACTCATCACATACCCAGGATTTAGTGTGTTTATGTTCAGTTTTGCATTTAAAGAACTGGGATTTTGTTATTTTGCTAATATTTAGTTTCATGTTTTATCTTGTAGGTAAAGTGGTGCAATTGAAGGCTTATTGGAGACTTGAAGAAAGAGATTTCACAACCTTGCTCCAATGTCGTGACATCTCAATGTTGCGACGTTGAGGTCAACGATCGCCGTCTCGGTCTTCTCAATATCCAAACGCTACTTAAGGGATGCCGTGATACTTATGTGCTAAAGCAATAATAAAAGGAAGCAGTGAGCACAAATTGAAAGGGATCAAGGAGGAGAGCTTCAAGGGTTTTGATTAGTCATATTTTGCACATTTTGGAGGAGATTTGAAGGCTTTTGGGAAAAAGACACTTGAAGATTCATCATTCTGACATTAGAGTTTTCTTTTCTTACTGATGTTTACTCCTTAACATTGTAATGGGATCGAATTTTGCATTGCGTTCTAAATTAGATCTAGGGTGTCAAGTTGTACTCTTTGGACATGAATACTATGTTTAGTTGCTAAATTTCATAATTCTATGCATCTTTTCATGATTGCTTCTTCCATTAACTCATACTTAGAAACTGAGAATAATTTTTATGATCAATCTGGTGATGGGTGAGGATTCTTTTTGCAGGAGATCTCGAGAAGGAATGAAGAATTAGACATAGATAAGTTAACCTAATTAATTGAATAATATAGAAATTATCAATAATTAGGAGGCTTAGAGGTTCTTTTATTCTAATGCATCTCTAACACTTGGGGTTGAGCCAAGGAGCAAGAAACCTAGTGTTAAAGATAGATTATTTGACCTTAAGAAAGGCTTTAATTAACTTAGATAAGAATCGTCTTGAAAGACAATTGCATAAGATAATAGAATGGAATTTTAGCGCTACATAGTAGGATTGTCCAACCAGACCAACACCCTAGGCTTTTACAGCCATTTGATAACTCTCAACATAAATTCAAAGGTTATGTAGAAAGCTGCTTTAATTTAAGCTTTTAATTCCTGGTGGAAACATCCTAAACATTAGTTTGAATATTGAAGAAATATTATAATTTTGGTACTTACATCCCCGTCTCCCTGTGGATCGGGAGCACATCCGTACATTGGCACACTATATTACTGTGGAGCATGATACTGTGCCGCTTAAGCACTCAGACATTTTAGCGCACATCTTAACACAATCAAGCAAAGCGCCTATCAAGTTTTTGGCATCGTTGTCGGGGAAGGTGCGGTGTTTTATGCTTATATCAATACTAAGTGTTTCTTTGGTACTTCAAACATTTATTGTTTTTATTTTATTTTATTAAGATTTTAATAATCTTTATTTTCTTTTTGCAAAAAACTTTCAGGTACAGTAGGTTGTATGCGAAGATTGGGTACTAAAGATCTTGTACCTTTGGATTGGGAGATATAGAAACTCTTGAAAAAGAATTCGAATGTGGTAAAAAGAAGCTATTTCGATGGAACAACAACCTCTAAAACACATGGAAGGATTCAAGGAAGAAGAAGTTGGATCTAGGAGATGAGGTAGCGTGTATCGTGATGGTGCAACTATGGACACCCATTTGAGACCTATCAGGGATTATGCTCTTCCACCATCGGTTACTCCACCTGTGATCAAGAGACCGACGATACAAGCAAACAACTTCGAGCTCAAGTCCATCACTCTCCAATTGTTATAAGCCATTCCATTCCATGGTCTTGCACATGAGGATCCAAATGCTCATATCCTGAATTTCTTGGAGGTGTGTGATACAGTAAATATAATGGTGTAAGTGATGAATCCATTTGCTTTTGGTTAATCCCATTTTCATTGAAAGAAAAGGCTAAGCATTGGCTTATTTCAGAACCTCTGGATTCCATAACATCTTGGGAAGAATTATGAACAAGTTTCAAATGATTCTTTCCACTAAAGAAAAGCAATGTGAGTTGAGAATTGACATCAGTAATTTTTTGTCAATATGAAGGAGAGACTTTTTATGAAGCATGGGAAAGATTCAAGGACTTGTTGAGAAAATTTTCTCATCATATTTTCACTAAATGGATGCAAGTCCATCATTTCTACAATGGTTTGAGTGTACCTAAGAGGACTCTTATTGATGCTTCAGCTGGAGGAGCAATTATGGGAAGGAACGAAGTGGAGGGATATCAAATTCTTGAGAACATAGCTTTGAACAATTCGCTAATGGCCGCTGAAAGAGTAAATAAGATACAAACTGGGCGATGATTTAGACGTGTTTACAAACTTAGCCGCTCAAGTCTCTACACTCTCTATGCAGTTGCAAGCTATACAAAAATTCGCCTCAAGCATTCGCAGACATATGGTTGAAGAAAGTCCACTCACATGATCATTGTCATGGAGCTCATCCCACTTCCCACCCTTCCATGATGAATTCCATGGGAGAATTGACAATTGAGCAAACTTAGTATTTGTCTAAGTTTCCTCCTAATCAAAACTTCAACCCGTTTGCAACCTAGAATGGAAGAACCATCCTAACTTTTCATGGAAGAATTAGAATGTGGTCAATCCGATGGAGCAAGTGAAACCTACCCCACCACCTCAAGATAATAAGTCCAGTTTAGATTTGAAACTATAACAGGTAACTTATATGCAGATCAATATGCTCTAATCTCAAAATAAGTTCAAATGAGACCGTAACTTTGAACACCAAGGAAGCCAACTCAAAATGTAGAAGTACAAATGGGACAGATGGCTACATTATTCAGTCAGAGGCAACAAGGCAATTTTCCTAGCACTTCGAAGGTCAACCCAAGGAGAGAAGGAAAAAAGCAGGCAAAGCTATAACTCTTAGAAGTGGGAAAACTTTAGAAAAATTAGCCGAGAACCCTAAAGATGTTGGAAATTTTGCGGGAGGTGAGAAAATCAGTACATAAATTTTGGACGACGCTAAAAAATTGTTGAAGAATTTAGCTCCAAGCACACCAAAGAAAGTGGAAGTAAAGAATCTTAGGTCAGAGGAGAAACCTATTGCAACTTTATCCGCACAAAGGAGGAACAATAGGTTAGATAACCAATTCGACAAGTTTATGGAAATCTTTATAAAGCTCCACATAAACATTCCATTTTCCGAAGCACTTGAACAAATGCCGGGGTATGTGAAATTCATGAAAGACATCCTTTCCAAGAAAAGGAAGTTGGGAGACTATGAAACAATGGCTCTTTTAAGAATTTAAGCACATAATCGTAAAGAAGTTATCCCTAAACTAAAAGATCCGTGTAGCTTCAATTATTCTCAGGCTATTGGAAATTTAGTTTTTGGAAAAAGCTCTATGTGATCTCGCGCTAGCATCAATCTCATGTCGTGGTCGATCTTCAAAAAGTTAAATCGGGAGTAGCTTACGTCCTACTACGCTACCTTTCAATCAAGTAAATCGACCTCACTGGCCCGCTACGCAGATCATAGAAGATGTCCTACTGAAAGTGGACAAATTTATCTTCCATTTTATCATTCTGATATGGAGGAAGATGCAGGTCCCAATTATCCCGAAGACCATTTTAGCCATGGGAAGGGCGTTGATCGATGCGTAGCGTGAACTCAGACTAAGAGTTCAAGAAGAGGAAGTGACATTCAGTGTTTTCAATTACAAAGCATCTAGGATGATAATGACAATCAAGCCAGAGCGATGTTATAGAGGCTATAGTGTTCAACCAATTGGTTCCTTCAACCATTAGAGACTAGCCTAACTCATGAAAAACCCTTCCCCTATGAAGATGATCTTAGCGCTCGAGTACGTGTAATGGATGGATTCTTCGACTGAAATAGAAGAAAGTATTTCTCTTAACTTAGGAGCTACCCAAGCCGGTTGATTCCTTCTGTTGAGAAACCACCTATTCTTGAAGAGAAACAACTCCCTACTCATTTGAAATATGCTTATCTAGGGGAGGCATGCACACTACTTGTCATCATATCTTCTTCTCTTTCTAACATGGAGGAAGAGAAATTGTTGAAGGTCCTTAAGGAGCATAAGGAAGCGATTGGATGGTCCCTAGCCAACATCAAGGAATCATACTCTATGTGTATGCACCGATACTATTATAGAAGATAGCAAGCTCACAGATGGTCGAGATGCCTCTAATCCTTCAACGAAAAGAGGTAAGACGGAAGAGGTGCTGAAATGGTTAGATATGGGAGTTATAGCGCCCCATCTCTTTGATAGCTCATGGGTGAGTCCCTGGGCCCGTAGTACCCAAGAAAGGAGGACAACAAGGGTCAAGAATGAAAACAATGAATCGGCTCCCACAAAGAACATTCACGCGGTGGAGAATTTGTATTGACAACTGAGACCGAATAAAGTGACGGTGAAAATATCATTTTCCACTCCCATTTATTGATCAAATGTTAAACGTGACTAGCCGGTAATGAATATTTTTAAGCTCGATGGATACTTAGTAATTGAATCACATTATTAATGCCTCCAAAAGATCAAGAGAAGACCACTTTCACTACTCCTACAGATTCTCGCTGTAAGAATGGCATTCGGCCTTTGTAATGCACCAGGAACCTTTCAAAGATGCATGATGGCTATATTCTTAGACATGGTCGAGAAATCTATTGAAATCTTTATGGATGATTTCTCTGTGATTGGTTCTACATTTGATGAATGTCTTAGAAATTTGACAATGGTAATCGAAGAGGCACAGGAAACCAATTTAGTTCTAAACGGGAAATCGCCACTCTTTACGGTGAGAGAAGGCATAGTGTCAGCACTACATCTTGCAAAGGGATTGAGCCGATCAAAGCAAGGTCAGGTCATAGAAAACTACTACCTCCTACTTCGCAGCCAAAAGGAGTTTCCTTAGCCATGTTGGTTTCTATCAAAGGTTTATTAGGGACTTCTCAAAAATCTCCAAGCCTTTGTCTAGCCTCCTCATGAAAGGAGTTCCCTTTGATTTTAATGATTCATACATGAAGGCTTTTGAGACACTGAAAGAGAAGTTGATTTCAACCCCTGTAATTGTTGCACCAGATTAGAGTCTTCCATTTGATCTTATGTGTGATGCAAGCAATTACGTGGTTGGCGCTATGTTGGGTTAAACAAAGGATAAGATCTTCTATGCCATCTACTATGCTAGCCGGACACTGAATGAAGCACAACTCAACTACGCCACAATAGAGAAAGAATTTTTGGCAATTGTGGTTGCTTTTGAAAAGTTCAGACCTTATCTTTTGGGAACATGGTTATAGTTTTCACTGATCATTCCACAATCAAGTATTTGATGACTAAAAAGGATGCTAAACCTAGACTCATTAGGTGGGTACTCCTACTGCATGAATTTGATGTGGATCAAAGATAAGAAGGGCTCTGAAAACATGGTGGTTGATCATCTGTTAAGGTTGGAAATTCCAAAAACGGTGCAAAAAAGTCAAGTTCCGATTGATGACATATTCCCGGATGAGCAAATCCTGGTCTTGTCACATGCTGAAATTTCTCCTTGGTTTGCTGACATAGCCAATTATCTTGCTGCTGGTATTATTCCATCTGAGCTCACATTTCAGCAAAATAAGAGATTCTTTGCAGAAGTGAAACAATATTTCTAAAATGACTCAATTCTCTTTAAACAATGTGTTTATTAGATTATTCAAAGGTGTGTGCCGAAAAGTGAAATGGGTGAGATTATGAAGCACTGCCACTCTTTAGAGTGTGGAGGCCATTTCAATGGGCAACGAACAACTGCTAAGGTGCTGCAATCTGGCTTCTATTTGCCCTCTCTCTTCAAGGATGCTCAATCTTTTGCAAAAGCATGTGATCGATGTCAAAGGACAGGTAATATTGGAAGACAAAATGAGATGCCCTTAACAAATGTCCTCAAGGTGGAGCTTTTTGATGTATAAGGGATCGATTTTATGGGTCTGTTTCCACCTTCTTATGGGTATAAATACATTCTACTGGCTGTAGATTATGTTTCAAAGTGGGTGGAGGCTATTCCAACTACTACATGTAAGATTAAGGTCATATTGAGCTTCATCCTACAAGAACATCTTTTCAAGATTTGGGAACTAAGGGTTGTAATTAGTGATGAAGGATCACATTCTACAACAAGTTGTTCGCATATCTTCTAGCTAAGTATGGGGTGAGGCATTGTGTATCACTTGCTTACCATCCCCAATGCAATAGGCAAGATGAAGTATCAAACTAGGAAATCAAGAAGATATTGGAGAAGACGGTGAGTGTAACAAGGAAAGACTGGGCAAACAGAATTGATGACGACTTATGGCTGGTACCGGACCGAGATTCAAGACTCTTTCGGGGATGTCCCTTACAAAATTGTCTGCGGTGTTGTGTAACCTACCTGTAGAATTAGAGCACAAAGCTTATTGGGCAACTAGGATGCTGAATATGAATCTGGAAATAGCCGGGAAGAAAAGAATGCTTCGGTTGAATGAGCTGGAATAATTTCGTCATAATGCTTATGAGAGCTCAAGGATCTACAAGGAGAAGACCAAGGTTTGGCATTACAAGCATTTAGTGAAGACAAAGCTTAAACCGAGACAACATGTGTTACTTTTCAATTCTAGGTTGATGTTATTCCCGGGAAAGCTCAAATCACAATAGTCCCACCTTTGTGATCACTCAAGTCTTTTCTTTATGGGCAAAGGTAGAATTGATCATCTTAAAAGGGGACCTTTAAAGTGAACGGTCAACGAGTGAATCCCTATTTTGAAGGTTAACTCGAAAAGTACAAGTCTACCACAACCTTGAAGTCGACATAAGCAATGCGAGAAGCATTGTGCCGTTTGTTAGTCAATTTCTACGTTTGAGCACCAGTCATGGAGACACAGCTTGGTCGAGTTAACGACATTAAACAAAGCGCTACTTGGGAGGCATCCCAAGCATTTTGAAGTTTTTCTTTCATTATCGCAGTCATAAGTGTTTCATCAGTGTTTTTGTTTTTATTTTTGTTTTAGTTTCCTCAGAGTTCATACATTATAACCTAATTGCTTGTTTTTTTTTTTTTTTGTGTTTCAGGTTCTAAGGTTGAATCGACGACCGAGGGGTAGCTTGAGAAGTCGACCATGGACTTGGAAAAGTGTGGAACTTCAATGAGGGAGTCTTCTATACTTAGATTAATTTTTCCCAAAACATAGTTTGAGACTCTCGGGAACGTCGCGACATTGGAATTTAACTTTGGGTCAACGTCACAACGTTGGCCCTCAACGTCACGACATTGGATCCTAATGTCTCGACATTGGAGAATAATGGAAATAACGCCTCTCGGGAACGTCACGACATTGGATCCTGATTCATGCCACAGTAGGGCTATAGGAATCAACAAAATTTGTATCCTAGGTGTCCTACTACCGTAGCGAGGCTATCGCAAAGATAGTGGTCTAGGGCCTAACACGGATGGGTTTTCTTCGTGAAACGAGAAGTGCATTTGAGTTGAAAATGGCATTCGATTTTAAGGTTTTGTTCAAAAACGCTGAGTCGATGGTTGTAAACTCGCAAATAAATTAAAGGAAAATTTAGAAAGAAGACTCCTTGGAAGTCTCGTCACCGATTGATTTGGCACAGATTCATGTTCCCTGTTTTTTTTCCTCAAGGCTGGGATAATGACCTATAGTCTTTTCCAAACTCCACCTTGATTCGCACTAAAACCTAAAACCCTAAATTACTCCCTCATGAGATATGGCATTCATTGAGTATCTAAGTCCCTTACAAGCAGCACATGGCTCCCAAAGAGGCAACCCACTAAGAACTAATAGAGATAACTATGGATGATGCGATCTAAGCTTAAGATCCACCAGAACCACAAAGCTTGCCAAATATATCAAGCAGGCCTGATCTAGGAGGTTTCAACCTGTGGTGAGATACAGGAGCTTAAATGCTCATAAATGCAGCAAGCAGATAAATGAGAGGGCATGAAAACTTACCTCCAAACCTCCACTGACCCTCCCCTTTATGAAATGGGCTTAGCCTAAGCATCCTCGAAGCACATCCCCAAGGTGTGTTTCGGCACGAGAAAATGAAAGAAAGAGGAGAGAGTAAGAGAGCAAATGAAACCCTAAAATGAAAGTTGCGGGAAAACTGTACATAAATGAAAAGTTGCTTAGGTTACAAGTTTGTGGGGTTTATATAGTACAACCCAAGTTGTGAAAATACAAAATCGCTCTAAAATATACACATGGGCCAAATGGTAATACATAAACTGGTCATAGGATCAAGAATACCAAAATCATATAAGCAACAATTTCGCTATAGGAATCTCGCTTAGCATAGTTAAAATTCGTTAGCCTATAAATTTTTCATAGCCTAGCTTGGGCTCTACGCAGATAGCGAAATCGAAATTTCGCTATCAATGCTGAATTTATTAGCTAGCGAAATTTCGCTTAGCCTAATAAATTTAGCGAGATATTAAATTGGGAATTTTCTAGGCATAGGGTAGCCCTCGCTAGTTAGCGAAATTTCAAGCAAATCTAATAAAATTCCTAATTTCATTAGGATTGCGAAATTTTCGTTTAGATTGCGAAATCTTCGCAATCCTAGCTAAAATTCCCGGTTTCCTAATGTGATCCAGCTTTTTCTACTCGCATCCTCTTTCCCTTCAAACTACTTCATATTCCTCATTTTTAATGGATGAAGACATCAGAATCTTCGTGATTGACAAGTATCTTAACATCGATTTGAACCAATGGCGAGGTACGCAAAGACCCGCGAATTTACCAAAAACAACCAAATGGCATCGTTGGTACTAAGTGACCTATTACGCCAATTGGCTTAATTGATATGATTAGTGCGCAAAAAGCACCCAAAACCTATCTTGAATAGGGTTCAAAATAGCACTTTGGCACTAATCACACCCCCCAACCGACATCGCTATAGTCCCAAGAATGCTAAACAAAAGGGTATGTATGTAGTGCTTTTCTCAAAAAAGTATATGTGGTTCAAAAAGTTGTATGTACGTGCAAGCCTACCTTAGCATGAATAATTTACACCCTGTATGAAAACCGACATGAGAGAACATAAACCATACAAAGAACAGTTTCGTGGCAATGCCACTCTGCTGAAATCAACCTGAATTTCCACCAAAATCTAATTGTTCCTAAGGTAACCATTTCGAGCCAATAAATTGCAAAGCTGCTCCTCCCCCCCAACCTAGCTACACGCTATGGCCTTAAACTCGTCGACCAACCTAAATAGGCTAGCGACGCCTTATTTCCTTCCTGATTGCTATGTAGGTGCAATGCTAAAAACTCGACTCTTCACCAAAGTCCGTAACTGGGTCCACCAATGACTCCCAACCAATTAAGGTTTAGGGGCACCAAGCCAAAAGGATCACTTTGACCACAAACTCTTACAAGTCAATTCCCTGACCGAATGACTTCAGAATTAAGCACCTACAACACGCTAAACTCTACCTATCCACCCGGTGTAATCGAACACTAAGTCGATGACTCACCAATGAAGGTTTAGGCACCGGCTTAAAGGCTACCATACACCCCCTGACAAGGTTCGTGTTTCAAGGCAAGGTGTCATTTATTTTTCTTTCTTTCTTTTTCTTTTTGCTTTTTCTTTCCTTTGGAAGACTTCACTGGGTCTTCATAATTTCGGGGTAACACAAACCTATTATGGGTCACAACAAATTCTAAGGCCGGCTTTGCAAAGGGAAAGGAGGTACATAATTTCACAGCCTATTGGCACAATCTGGTGTGCAGTGTGTGAATTAGCTCAAGGGGGAATGTTCAAGGTTGAATACGCTAAAATCTCAATTGACCAAAAACTAAATCATGCATGGAATTGTTCTAACATTAAGGTAACATTCAGGGCATCAGTTTTTCAACTAAAGGCAAGAGTAGAAATACCAAAATATAGGTACGAGAATGATTTGTAAAAGTGTAGAAAAATGTAGCTGCATGGTATATTTCTATGTCAGTATATTTCACAAAATTATCGCCTTTTCAAAAGAAATCCTCAGGGTACCTCCAATAGAAGATGAAACGAATCCATTCGAATCCAGTGGAGGGAATGGCATGGTCGAATAGCTGCACTCAAGATCAAGATCGCAATGCAAGAGGAAAATGAGATTTTTCCCTGCACCGCAACTCCGCAACATTTCAAACAAAATCGTGATAAGATAAGCTTAAATACGAAAATATTTGAAAAGAAAATAGGTAAAAGTATGGCACCAATTAAAAACCAAATTAAGACTTAAAATAATATAAAGTAAAAATTTCAACAAAATTTGGAGTGGGTCTCCAGTCTCCAGAACCACTCCTCGTTGTGCAGCCATCGATCTCAAGGGAGGGTCCAGAGGAGAAACTCCTCCGACGCATGCAGCGGGTGTGTGCCGCAGTGCCTTCATGCTCGCTCCATTGTTTGGGCAACTGGTCTCGGTGGTAAGTGGGTCAATCGTTGCAAGAGGAATGGTGGATTCTACATTAACCGCCCATTGTTCTCCATCAATTTCTTTCGTTGTTAATATCATGCCTTCCTACCCGTGTACCACTTAGGCAAACTTCACCGATTTGCTCCTCATCCTCAACTCCGCTTCGCTTATTGCTCAAGTGGAAAATGTTGAGCCCAAAGGTCATGGTTACAAATGTGAGCTGCATGACCCCATTCCAGAATTGATAATGGCATTTGATGTGGCCTAAATGGCCTTCCTTAATATAATGGGCACTTGATTAGTGCCCCGCCTCCTGCCTCGTGTCGAGAACCACGAAACTAATCGGATACAAAGTAGAACTTAACTACTTTTACCAACACATCCTCCACTATCCCTTTTGGTATTTTCACCTGAACGACGGCCAAAAGATGTGGTGTGATGTTGGCTGGTTTCACTTCTCCCAAAACCTAGCCGCCTATACACCGAGTGCATGGCGCAGGGTTGACACTAGCACCCAAGTCTAACAATGCTTTGTCAATGCAGGTTCCTCCAATGTTAACTGAGATAGTCAGTCCCCGATCCTCAGATTTCACCATTGTCTTGCATCGATGATGGAGCCAACTTGCTTCGCTTAAGAATGCTTTTCGTGCCCAACCCCCTTTTGATTGTACAAAAGCCATCTTTCAAAACTTCAGATAGGCAGGGACTTGCTCATGATGTCCAAAAGGGCACACACCTTCACCCGCCTTAGACTGGATGCCCCGCCCTCGCCGAGGTGCCTTCTTCTGCCTCTAGTGCTTGGGAAATGGAGGTGGCGTGGGCAAGGCTTCATCAGTCCTCCTTCAAGAAAATGTGTTATGGCTCCAATTCTTCCCTTCTCGGGGTTTCCTCAACAGTTTCGCATCACGATCAACCTTTTTTTCCACTTCTGCTGCAATGACAATGACTTCATCCATTCGGGGAAGGTTCATCGAATAGCTCACCATGGTAATTCCCTTGGATTTGGCAAGGGTCGAGAAGGGAACCTCCCGCCTCTTGTCGACATTTCATTCTGCTTATGTGGATGCCCGCAAGTCACACCCTTCTAAGGCTACTTCCAAACCCCCATCTATTCTCTGCTCAAAGAGCTTACATTTTCAATTTTTTTGTTCAACTGAGCATTGATGCCTTTTTGCTCCTCCACAAAATTTCCCACCACTTTGCTCATATTCAAAATGGCTTGCTCAATAGGAGAGGGGGTGGGTGATTGCTGATGCTATACAGATAATGAGGTTTCCAAAGGCAAAGGGCCTCCCAATCACTGTAAGTGTTACCATATGAGCATTTGTTTCAAGGTTTGTTTTGGCCTACCACATTTGCATCCTCAGATTGGGGGTTTGGATATGGTTCTCCTGGGTGGTCACTGACCTGCGCTGAAATGGGCTGACCAGGCATGGCTTTCTACCACCGCACCTCATGGACCCTTTTTTTTTTCTAATTCCTCCAATCTTCTAGCCAAGGTAGATACCTTAGCTTTAGCTCCATATCTTGGAGAGGGCATATGCCCCACTTTGGTTCACTGGGTGGCTTGAATCTATTTGCTTCTTTCTGGGTTTGGCTCATCCCAACCCGGGAGGTCTCGCCACATAATTGAGGAAGTCCACGTCTCATCAGGATTTTTACCAAGAAATCTCCTCCACACATAGTTTCCAATAATTGTTTCGCTGAAGGGGACATTCCATCATAAAATGGTTCACCAGCATCCATGTATCAAATCCATGGTGTGGCATGCACTGATAGTCTCCATAAATCTCTCCCAAAGATTGGTAGAACTCTCCACTGTCAAGGAGCCGCAAATGTGTACTCACTTTGTTGTTTGTCTCAGGAGCACCGAAGAATTTTAGAAACTCGCCTACAGCCTCCCAATTATTTATGTTCTCGCCTAATGCATTTAGCCAAATTTTTGCCTTGTCCTTTAGGGTCAAAGTGGTGCATACTTGAGGAGCTCCTTTAGGGTCAATGGAAAGGCTTTCAACTTGAGGAGCTCCATGTCCACTGCACCTTCTTTGAAAGTGGTGCATACTTCCTCAAAATCCCGGATGTGTGTGTATGGATTTTCGTTCTCCATACCATGAAAAGTTGGGAGCAGGGGCACCAGATAAGGTCTCACTGCTACATCCTCAGCAGGGGGGATAATGCATGAGGGTGCACTCACCCTGGGTGGGTGTATGTGATCCCTCATGGATCGATAGGCATCAGCTCCCAGCACCTGCTGCTTTCGCTTGTTCCTCCCGTGGAGGATCCATTTGCTAATCGTGGAGAATCACTGGTCCCGGTCTCTCGTGCGTTAGCCACCTCTCATCTACCGCAAAGTGTTCATCCCACTCCGCATAACCGCCTCCCGCACACTTCACAATCAACAGAAAACAACCAAACAAAACTAACAAAAGGGTTAAGGTTGGCTAAAATTAAAGCAAAGAAAAACTGAATGTACCGAAAATTAAAATCCTCGCAGTTGAACTCCGCAAGCCGAAAAAAATGATACAAAATCAAAAGGGAATGATTTACCAAAACTCGTGATAAGTGAATCACAAGTTCAACAACTTCTATCTCACTAGTGGCACCATCCCCTAAGAACGCCATTTGATTCATGCCACAGTAAGGCTATAGGAATCAACAAAATTTGTATCCTAGGTGTCCTAACATTCGTAGTGTGAGGCTATCAAGTAAAGATAAATGTCTGCGGTCTAACACGGATGGGTTTTCTTCGTGAAAATGAGAAGTGCAATTTTGAGCAGTGGTATTTCTCTTGGATTTTAAGGTTTTGTCTAAAACAAAGTGAGTCGGATGGTTGTAAACCAAATAAATTAAAGGAAAATTTAGAAAGACTCCTTGAAGTCTCGGGGTCACCGGATTGATTTCTTAAGGCGATCATGCCTGGTTTTTTCTCAGCTGGGATAATGACCTATAGTCTTTCCCCAAACCGGACCTTGATTTGGCACTAAAACCTAAACCCTAAATTACTCCCTCATGAGATATGGCATTCATTGAGCATTCAAGTCCCTTACAATGTGTATATGGCCTCAAAGAGGCAACCCACTCGCAACTAATAGGAGATAACTATGGGATGACAAGGATCCAAGCTTACATCCACCGTAACCACAAAGCTTGCCAAATACGCATCGGGCGGTGGTCGATCTAGAGGTTTCAACCTGTGGTGAGATACGTGGAGCTTAAATGCTCATAAATGCAGCAGGATAAATGAGAGGCATGAAAACTTCACTCCAAACCTCCACTAAAGGACCTCCCCTTCATGAGTGGGGCTTAGAGCCAAGCATCCCTTGAGTTGTCATCCCCAAGGGTGTGGCCTGGGCACCGTGAGAAAATGAAAGAAAGAGGAGAGAGAAGAGAGCAAATGAACCCTAAAATGAAAGCCGTGAAACCGTTATAAAATGAAAAGTCAAGCAGTGGTTACAAGCTCATGGGGTTTATATAGTACAACCTAAGGTGTGAA
Organism: Tetrastigma voinierianum; assembly: GCA_016808115.1. Lineage (NCBI taxonomy): Eukaryota > Viridiplantae > Streptophyta > Magnoliopsida > Vitales > Vitaceae > Tetrastigma > Tetrastigma voinierianum. Next base: position 88,564 of record JAEQBH010007891.1, on the reverse strand, counting down.
AATGCAAAATTGCCTAAAATATTGGCTTACATAAGGGCCAAATGGTACATAAACCAGGTCGCTTAGGATCAAGAATAAATCATAGGGGCGTATGAATTTCACATGCGTGGGAATTCCCGCGCGATAGCTTAAATTTTGCTAGTCTAGCCGGTAAATTTCGCTAGCCTAGCGAAATTCTACAGAGATATGTAAATGAGAAATTTCGCTATCAACAATGAATTTCAATGAATTTCGCTTAGCCTAGCGAAATTTAGGTGAGATAATAAATTGGAATTCGCTAGGCATAGTACCTCGCTAGCCGAAATTCCCCGCACTTAGCGAAAATTCTCACCCCCGCTAGGAATGCGAAACACTTATTATGATCACAAATTTCAAGCCTACGAAAATTCGCTTCCATCAGATCCGCCACCAGATCCCCATCGCATCCTCTTCCTTCCAAAATCCACTCATATTCCCTCATTTTAATGGACGAAGATGATCGAATCTCTGCATTCGACATGTATCTTAACATCAGATTTGAACTAAATATCGAGGTACGCAAAGACCGCGAAATTACCAAAACAAACTCGAAATGGCACTGGTACTAAGTGGACCTACACACGTCAATTGGCTTAATTGATATGATTAGTGCGCAAAAAGCACCCAAAACCTATCTTGAATAGGGTTCAAAATAGCACTTTTTGGGCACTAATCAGATCCCAACGTCACGACGTTGGAAAAACAACTCTCGGGAACATCGCAACGTTGGAATTTACCCTCTCAGGAATGACGCGACATTGGCCCTAACGTCGCGACTTTGAAAAAAAAAGCTCTCGGGAATAACGTCGCAACGTTTAAGCCAACGTCGCAACTTTGCCCTTTTTAAGAACATGAATGTTCATATTTTCGGCTACATAACTTTTGAAACCCTAACTCTCTCTCATTGTTTTTGCAGATTCGTCCATCAAGCCTCTTCCAAAGTCTTCCTAGGGTTATTTCAAGTACCAAGGAGATCTACGAACAACCTTTGATCCGAAAAATCTAAGGTTCGTCCATCCTCCATCAAAAATCTGGGTAAACGGCCAATTTTTTTTTTTTTTTTTTTTTGGTGATTCAAGGTAAATCACTCCGGTTCTTTACTCTTTGGATTTCTTTAAGTCTCATGTAGGTGGTTGTTTGGAGGTTGTGGAAGCCTAGGATTTTTAGCCAAGAGCAAGAGCCACGTGAGCACACCAAGTGTTCGAAGGTTTTTCCTAAGTGCATTTCTATGGTTCTTCGCTATTCCAATAGGTTCATTCACACTAGGTGTCTGGGTGTCAATTTTGTGTTGAATCAATGCTGTGCTCCTATCCCAACTCTACCCCACTCAGGTTCTACAATGTCATCCAAAAAGAAAATATTAGCTCAAAGAAAAGTCAAAATAGAGAGACATCTCATGATTACATCATGAGAAGTTAGTAAACGAGTGTGGGTGGAGAATCTACTTTATCTCCAAAAACCGATCCTTCATTAAGAAAAAGGGGTTTCACCATCCAGAGGATTTCTTTGGTAAACCTATAGCCAATAAGGGATGGAAGGCATTGTGCCAACCTCCAAGGCCAACTGCCACTATGGTTATGCACGAATTTTACGCAAACCTAGCAACCAATGTCCTCGAAAAGGCTCGTGCGCTGGTTTTGGTAGACTTCAAAGGGTCTATCAATGCATATTATAACCTTGAGCAAGCACCCGAATATGATAGGCTCTAAGCATCCCTAAACCATCTCGTTCTGTGATGCTAACAAATGGCCGAAGTGAATGGAAACTCACAATGAAGCGGCACACAATGCACTTCAAGGCTAAACACTTAGCTTACATCCCTAAGGTGTGGCACCACTTTATCACCTCTCGTCTCATCCTGACAAAAAATGTGTGTGAGGTGACGGCAAAGAGGACCTTGTTGAACTATGCCATAATTCAGGATATCCCCTTCGATGTTGGTCAGGTTATAGAGGATGCTATCCTCTATAACAAAGATGCCGAAATGAACCTCGGGCACCTCTTTCTCATTTACGGACTATGCAAGAAAGTCGGGGTTCCCTTAGAGGCCAATGAGGCTTGGATACACTCAATCAAGGAAATAGTGGTTAAGAAAAACAAATCGGGAGTCCCAAGGTCTGCAGAGGTTTATGATTCAACCCTTCGATGAGGAAGAGCTTAGAGCCTATCAAACCCTGTTTGGCATGCGAGAGGATGAGCAGAGAGAGGTCGGTCAATCGTTCACCCAACCCCCACCCCTACCATCACTTGCCAAGGACCATTCCAATCCTTCTCCAACCCTTGAGGATCAACTGCATGACCTCACCACGAAGTTTGATGCCTACTAGGATGAAACCCAGGAACATCAGGTCTCCATTAGCTAAGACATGGACGTGCTCAAGGTTGAGATGAACATCGTCCTACACAACCAAGCCGTAATCCTACGCAACCAAGAGTTAATTCAGCAACAGCTCACCTAGATTCGTGCATTTCACACAATCGCCTCACTATCAGAAAGTGATCATTCGATCACCAGGGAGTTTTTCTTCTCACCCTGCTTTATGTTTAATGACATTGGAGTGACATTGTCCATTTTTAGTCAGGTGTGTGTTCGTGTCAGAGGCAATATCTTATACTTGTCGGGTCATGTTTTTAATGCTAGAATCATGCCTTGTTGTAGGTGTTAGGTGTCAGAGGGCAATGTCTTCAGACTTCCTCGATCATCATGTTTTTAATGCTAGAATCATGCCTACTGGTTTGGTTTATGGATGGTTCATTTGGGGGAGGTTTGCACTTAAATTTTCTCATTTTGGCCTAATATGAGGCTTTGGAGCTTGTTTGGGTAATTTAGTTAGTTTTTATGTGTTTAGGTTAATATGCATGTTTGTGTTTATTACATAATTGTGTTCACTAGTTTTAGGTTACTTTAGCATGATTGTCCTCTATGTTGTTTTAGTTTGATTGTGTGTTTGTCTTTAGGTGTGTGTGTTAGGTATTTGTGTGAGTCGATGCCATGATTACTAAATTGGAGTGTCATTTGATTGCAATCTTTTCAAAAAAGATCGAAAGAAAAATAGTAGAGGATCCTTAAGCTGTCTCGATGATCCGAATCGTTTGATTTGAAAGGTAGGGGAGACTTAGTTTAGTCACCCTCTTTGTGTTTCAAGAAACCATTTCTCAAGTAGTCTATCACACACACACATGTGATCTCCAGGGTATACTTAGGCCCCGAACTCCGTTTACTTGATCTCTACGAGCCCAAGGGGTTTCTAAACACCTAAGTGATGGGACACCTTTGAAAAAAGAGGATTGCCATCAAGCTCTAAGTAAAAAAAATGAGAAAAATTCAAAAATAAAAGAAAAATCAAAAAATCAAAAAAGATAAAAAGATGTGAATAGAACAAGTGGATCAACCACCGAAACTTAGGTACAAACTGAGGGGCCTTTCAAAGCCTAATGCCCTCAAGAAACTAAATGGGAGCCATCGATCACTCAGTTTGGGTGACATGGACAGAGATGGATCCATCCCACAGTCTAGGGCATTTAGGTTTGGTTGAGTGTTCAGGGTGAAGTTCAAGGGGAATTAAATGCCTGATGCCCTTAACCAACTGGTGGGGAGTCACCATTGAATCCCCGCTACAGGGACACTCGGCTAAAAATTATAGGCACTAGTTTTCTTTCATATTCGGTAGTTTTAAGTGAATAAATAAAAGGTGTGTTCTTATCCTTTCTTAGTTACTCATCCAAGTAGGTGAGTTGAAATTAGGTTCAAAGTTGGTCTGTTATATGTCGGAGATCATGAATAATTGCACATAGATTTCTGGGAAAGGTCATTGAAAACATCAGTCGATTTTCATCAACCATTCCTCGCTAGCAAAGTTCCAGAAGTTTGGGTCAAACCTTAAGGATCTTACAATTTTTGGTGAAAAAGCTAGCTTTATAGGTTGTGTTCATTTTAATCCTTCTTCTTGGCATCATGTGCATCATACTCATGTCGTCCTGTAGCCAAGATGTTATTTTATAGTGTGTTTGTTTCAGTCACTTTACTGGGATAAGCAAGAAACTAAGTTTAGTGGCGTGACGCATGTCCAAACACCACATGCCCTGGAATTAGTGTGTTTATGTTCAGCTTGCATTTAAAGAATTGGGATTTCGTTATTTTCTAATATTAGTTTCATGTTTGATCTCTTATAGGTAAAGTGGTGCAAATCAAGGCCTACTGAGACTCAAGAAATAGATTTCACAACCCCGGCCCAACGCGTGATCGCCCACGCCGCCACTTTCCAACATCACGACGTTGAGGTCAACGATGCTATCTGGTCTTCAATATCAAAGATCACGACGTCACAACGTCGCGACATTGCGATGTCATGATACGTATGTGATAAAGCTATAAAAGGAAGAGGACAAATTGAAAGCGGCTCCATCGAGAGAGCCAGGTTTTGACCGTCATCTTTTTGCACATTTCGAGGAGATTCAAGGCTTCGAAGGAGAAACTTGAAGATCCCTGAAGATTCATTATTTGCCTCGGATTACTAGAGTTTTCCTTCCTCTTTACTTTCATGTTTACTCTAACATCGTAATGGATCAAACTTGCATTATGTTCTAAATTCATGATCTAGGGTGTTGGTTGTACCTGAGATAATACATGTTTGCTAAGTTAAATTCATTTCTATTATCTTTCACACTACCTTCCATTAATTCATACTGCAGAAATTAACACCTAATTTCTTATCAATCTTAATATGGTGAGTGATTCTTTGCGTAGATCCAGAAGAATGAAGAATTAGACGATGAGTTAATCCTAATTAATCGAATAATATAGAAATTATCAATACTAGGAGGCTTCAGAGGTTCTTTGATTCTAATGCATTCTTAACACTTAGGGTCGAGCCAAGGAGCAAGAAACCTAGTGTTAAAGGTAGATTATCTTACCTTGAGAAAGCCTTTAATTACCTTAGATAAGAACCGTCTTGGAAGACAATTGCATAAGATAATAGAATGGAATTTTAGCACTACATAGTAGGACTGTCCAACTAGACTTACACCTTAGGCTTTTACACCCATTTCATAACTCTCAGTTACGAAATTCAAAGGTTACGTAGAAAGTTTCTTTAATTTAGTTTTTAATTCCAATGAAACATCCTGAACATTAGTTTGAATATTGAAGAAATATTATAATTTTGGTACTTAGCATCCCATCTTCCCTATGGACCTCCCATATCCATACATAAGTAATGCTTATATTACTTGACAAGCGTATACTTGCGTGGTTAGGCACTCTTTGCACACTTTAGATCACATCTTAACACAATCACGCAAAACACCCATCAACCCTCGATGTCATGGAAGTGAAGCTAGATAAAGGAGAGATCACGCGCCAAAGAAGATGTAAGCATTGAACTGGCATGGGGAGGTCTGTCATATCAAGAGAAAGGGCTTCAAACTCTTGCTAGAAAGCAATTCTACCAAATCAAAGATGCCTTAAAACTTGTGATCATTGTTTAGTTCGAAAAGCACATAGAGTTGCATTTCACACACATCCACCATCTGGCGCCACAAATGTCATTGATTTTTAATTCACACTGATGTTTATACTATGCAAACTGTAATTCCATATGTACTTATTTGTGACTTTCATTGATGATCACTTTGTACTTGGGGTTTTGCTTTGAAAACTAAAGATCGCTAGATGCCTTCAACGAACTTCATGCCATTAGAAAGAGAAGTAGGAAGAAATTCAAAGTTGTTGTGAGCGCATAATGGTAGGAATACATTGGGTCCATTTGAAAGTTATTGCAAACTTCATGGAATTCGACTTGAAAAGACTATACCTAAAACTCTTCATCAAAATGGTGTAGCTAACAGGATGAACAGAACCATTGAAGAAAGGATTAGGTGTATGCTTTCTCATTCTAAGCTACCTAAGTCCTTTTGGGGAGAGGCTATGAGAACATCAATTGACTTGATAATGTTGGGTTTCACCGGGCGATTGCGATATACACAGCGGAAAAATTAAAATTTTGCCTTTTCTAAAACCCGCGATTAGGGATTCATGTGATCCATCGCATGATTCAGGATAGAAGAATTCTTATTCTCTGAAGATCCTCAGGCCGCAGCATGTGTGTCAATCCTCTTATCGAACCGAAGGTGCAGTGAGATCGCTTCCAACTTCACAAATATCCACATGAACGAAAGCCTTCTTGGAAACTAAGAGAAACGAAAAGAAAACGGTCGAAGTCCTTCACGAAACCCCAACCGCCTCTCTCAATTATGAAAATGAATGAATCAATCTCGCATAGATCCCTCGGGTTTAAACATGATTTGAGCCCAAGGGTCAGGGTTCGCCCATTCTATGTGTGATCAGAGGTCCACATAATGTTGGCGATAGGCTCAAAAACCCATTTCGAGCCCACGGATCATAAGCAGCCTCTAGCAAGGCATTATGACCACCCAAATTATGTGGATGTCAATAGCCTGACATAACCTAATCCATAATAAATGTCGTAGTCCCTTTGTCTAACGATATCCTAATTGAACATTAGGCATGGACTATATCTCCTTTGTAAAGTTCAATCATGTACTTTCTGACCCTCCATGTAACCGATAATACAAATGACATTAATAACCCTTATTAATTCATTTGAGCATGGCTATGTTCTAGTCTCACAGTCGAGGCCCATAGATATCTCTCTAAAATGAGGGAAATCCCTCATCCACTCACGCCCCTACATGATTTATTCTATGTCCAACTAATAGCTCAGATACCATCCCATGCGATGATGCTGAACTGTGTCAAAACATAAAGCCTCATGTGTGGACGTATGGTGGTGTTAGGTCGAAGGACAAAAAGAAGACATTATTATGATGAGAAGTACTTGTGACTTATAATCCATGTAGTATTCTCGTGATGGGTCGATCCAGTACAATGTTCACCAACATGTACTTATGAGCAGACTTAATATCATATATGCATGATCAGTAGAACATGATCATCCGTCAAACTCCATACTAATCTTAATTCACTATTGCTCCACCACAATGAAACCCATCAAGGGACAATTTAGAAATAGTATTCCATTCGAATCCGTGTGGTTCTACTATCAAGTCACACACTTTGATGACCATAAATGGAATCAACTATCTGCGAGTAAATCACCAAATTAGAAATGTAAGATGATAATGAAAATGCTCTTTATTATTGAAATATACAATAACAATTACACTATTGCCCTAAGGCACATCACTAACAGATAAACCTTTCTCCATCAGTTCCTTTGAAAGGTGATGTACCTAAAAGATTGTGTACAGGAAAAGATGTTCATATGACCATTTGCGAGTATTTGGTTGTAGAGCATTTGTTCATATCCCCAAATATGAGAGGTCAAAACTTGATGTCAAGGCCAAACCATGTATTTTCTTAGGTATGGTCATGAAGAATTTAGTACTGTGCTATGGATCCATCGAGCAGAAGATTGTCGGCGTAGATGTTGTGTTTCTAAAGACCAACTTTCACGATGGCGACATAAGGTTGAGAAAGCTAGTTCTTTTAACGAAATTGCAATCGAATTGATCCAATGGTTCCACCTACAAGGCATGCTAATCATAGAGAGTTACAAGAAGGTGATGGTGTCATCAAAAATGAAGATGACCCCAGAAGCACGATGTCGAAATAGCCGAACAAGCCGATGGAGAACTTCCACTACCACCATAAGAACCACCATTGAGAAGATATACCAGAGAGCGTTAGCCTTCTACAAGATATCCTCCTAATGAGTATGTGATGCCATCGATCGGGGAGAGCCAGAACTTACCAGAAACCATTTTACATGAAAGTAAAGAAAGAGGGTTAAAGCCATGCAAGAAGAAGTGAGATCCTTACTGGTAAACCACACCTATGACTTGCAGCGGTTACCACAAGGAAAGAAAGCTCATAAATATAAGGGTATACGATTGAAAACTAAAGACAATGGCTCAGCAACCCGTGCACAAGGCACGATTGGTTATGAAGGTTCAATCAAAAGAAAAGTATCGACTTTGAAGAAATATTCTTCCAAGCAAAGATGTCCCCTACTCTTGTTTCTGTCAGTCTCAAGAACTCCAATCAATTTAGGAAGTCGAAAGCAACTTGATGTGAAAAACTACATTTCTTCATGGTGATCGGCAAGAAGAAATATGCAACAACCTAAGGGTTTCCAGCAAGTCAAAGGGAAAATTTGCCAAAGAAGAAGAAGAGCTTGTATGGGCTCAAGCAAGCACCAAGGTTATTGTACAAGAAGTCTGACTCTTTCATGATGAGTCACAGTACAACATACCACATCCGATCATCAGGTGTTCACTATTAAGTTCTTTCATGATGATTTTATTAATCTCCCCCTGTATGTTGACTCTAGCAAGATTGACCGGTTGAAGAGAGAGCCTAGCAAGTCTTTTTCCATGAACGACTTAGGATCAGCAAAACAAATACTAAAATAAAGATCTCCCCGTGATAGAAGAATAGAGCTTGCTATCTCAATAAAGCTACATTGAGAAGGTTCCTCAAAGATTCAACATGAGCAAAAGGCTAAGGTAATTTTGTCCTCCACTGTAGGTCACTAAAGCTTAGCTCAAGCAATGTCCTACAAGGAGAAAGATATGAAAGAAATATAAAGTTCCATTCATCTCTGTCAGTTGGTAGTTTGATACGCTACATTCTGCACCAGCCGTACATCGCCTCATCCAAATGGAGTTGTTAGCCTGGGCTTACTAATCATCATGGGAAGGAACACTAGGAAGCAGTGAAGTGGATACTAAGATATCCGACAGCACTCCAAGGTGCTTGCATTTCGCAAAGTGGTGAGCCTATGCTAGATGAATACACAAATTCAAACAAGGTGGGTGATGTTGATTCCAGGAAGTCCATTTCAGGGTTCTTGATGACTTTGCAGAGGGAGTTGTCTCTTGGCAATCCAAGCTATAGAAATGTGTTGAATTATTCAACCACGTGTCGAGTACATCATATTAATGAGGGTTGTAAAGCTTTGATGGATGAGAAAATTTAGAAGAATCGGGTTGAAACAAGATAAGTATGTTGTTTACAAAGGATAAATGTGGAAAGGGCCCACCTCTAAGAATTCGACGTCTACTAAGATCAAGCATAATTGGAAAACCTTGAAATGAAAAGGGTAAAAACCACGGGACCCGTAAGCCACTTAAACTTCAACTATTTCAACAATGGCAATAATGGGTTACACCAATTTCTTCTATAGCAAACAAACTAGAGGCTCACAACAACCATACATCAAGAATATCATTCTTGGAATACCAAAACAACAAACATCATCCCAAGGATGGATAAATCAAGAGAAAAAAAGGAAAGATCTCACCAAATGGTGGAATGGCCAAATGGGAGTAGTGGAGAGCTAACTAAAGATCGAAACTGCTAGGATTGAAGAGCACCTTGCAAGGAGTCACCACATTAGATTTGAGCAAAATTTGATATTATTTGGCCTTCCATCTTGGAAGAAGATCAAAACCCTAACCCCTTTTCTTTCTCCTTAAACCCCACCCTATTTTTTCTCTTCTTTTGCACGCATCCCGACACCAACAAACCTCAATTCCTTTTTTTTTTAATTTGAATCAAACAATGGGCTTAGCCCATTGGTCCAGCCCACACAAAGGGGTTGACCTAACACTTTATAACTACAAAAGCTTTGATGTACAAGAATGTGAATTCAAGAACACAAAGTTAAAGAAATCAACATAAAGATGCATAAGGGTTTTAACGTGGTTAGGCCAATTATGTCTACATCCATAAACGAGATAATATTTCCACTATTCTGAAAACACTTAAGCACAAGATTGGGAGTATCAAGTATTGGCGAAGGATTAGAAAATCACAAAACTATAAAACCCTAGGATGTCCACAATACCGAAAAATAATTTCACAAATCACAATCTCTCACCCTTACATCTCAAATAAGACACCAAATATCTTTTACAAGCTCATCTCTCTTATAACTTTTTCCCTTCATGACCCAGAATATCTATACGGATATTCCTAAAAGCTTTCCTTATTCTATAAGGAAACCTAATATTATAATAATATAACAACTTAAAATTATCCTATAAAATATTCTATACAAAAAGGAATAAACACTAATTAGGAATTTGAGACATATTCTAAGAACTAACATGGGAAGACAAGCTCACGCCGTGTTGTCTGTGATGAATTCCTAACCGCAGTTACTATGTGAAAAATGGAAAGTGGGATTGAAGTTGAACCCAAATGAAAATGGATTCATATCAAGGCATGAAATTAAGGAGAAGATTGAAAAATTGGTTTCAGATGATGGTATAAAAGCATATTCAGTGAAGTTGAAGGAAATGGCTAGAAACAAAGGTGGATGGTTGTGATCTTTACCAAGATTTTCAAGACTCGATTGAAGCAATCAAACACTAAAGATATTTGCCATTCGAATATGTGTTTGTAGTGTTTGGTTTTTTATCTTGATGTAACAAAACTATGGCAATTTTGATTACTACCCAAATAGTGTTGTTTCATACTCTTAACACTCCGGGTTTTGAGCACTTTTTACGTAGTAATCAGCCTAATTGACCCAGTTGGCACGTTAAGGACCTAGCAATGCTTCTGATCAATTTTATAGCGCCAGAGTTTCACAGATATATATATCTATATCAAGATAGGGATGCAAACTTGAGAATGAAGAAATCAATTAACTCGTAGTCAGAGAACTGTAAGGCGTAATCACAGGGCGAGAAACAAAAGAACAATTTCGTAAGGGTTGCGAAATTTCACAACCCCTGCGACATTTCCTTCCATCTTCTTTTGACCTTTTTGTCTCTCTTTTCTGATTTCTTCCCAAATTATCCCTATGTAATTTACCTTTCCGTAATTTAGTCTTAATTATAGCTTCTCTTTCATTTTCCCCGTATGTTTTATGAATTTTCCCGTGTTTGTTTTTGTGTTATGTTAATTTTCTACAAACAAGGAGGTCCAAGATCTCACAGCTTAAGTTTTGTAGTGCAATTTCACATGGTCACCTATTTAGTTCGATGCTGCAAGGGCTGCGAAAATTTGCAACCCTTAGCCCGATTGCCTACACGCGCACCCTACCCCTTCCCAGCCTATGAACCCTACAAGCATTCATTGCTCCTCCCCAACACCCACCCCCAAATCCCTTCACATTCCATCCTCCACCTGCTTTGATCCCTCCACCTCTCCAAATCCTTCACATTCCATCCAAACCTCATCCCATCCTCTTAAATAGAACCACTAACCTCTCCTGGTCAAACCCACATCTCCCGCAAAAGCCATTCTCAGGCCCCGGGCGGGGCCCTCTTCCTATTAGTCTGTAGTCATGGAAAAGACCCGAGGAGATCATAGTTCTTCGTCCCTACACCTTGCGAGGCCCTCCTCGCCTGACCAAGGCACACAGTTGCCGCCAGTGCCGCCGACCCCTACCGATCCTACGGAGCCTGTTGCAACTTCCCACGTTGCTACCCCTGCCTCTCCTACAGTAGGTAGGTATGACACAAGGACTGAGCCCGTGCCAGCAGATCCTCCTCACCCAAGACTAGTGCACAGGCCACCTCCACCCAAGCGGGTCAGGACCTCTGGCCCAGGAGAGTTTTCACAGTCATAGCCGCAGGTGCCCCCACAGTCTCCACCACCTCAGGGAGCCTCAACCAACATTCCACTGTCACCTGACTCTATTCTCTCTACTGTGATGAGGCCACTTTTCCCCTGTGCTCCAATAGAAGGAAACACTAACTACAACAACAAGGATTTCCACAACGAACACTTCTATGACATTCTGGCTTTTGCCAATATGCCAGAGCTTCAGGATTCGATAAGGCTCGTTCAGCGCTACTCTCTAGAGCCGTTTATGACTCCACGCCGATTTTTCTTTCTAAGAGTAGTGATTGACTTTTACCAGACCATGACTACCCGAGGTGAGCGCCACCCCACTGCTATTCATTTCACTATTGATGGCTGACAGGGCATCCTTCGAGCAACTGATATCACTCACTGCTTACCTAAGGGTCTCTAGCCAATTCAGCAAACTATAGGTAGTGGCCCCATCCTTCTCCCCAGGAGATGGTCCGAATCCTCTCTCGATTAATAATCACCGGGCCCTATTTTGTTCCAGGCGCCCATCAAGGATGCTTTTAGTGGATCACTAATGTGGTCCAACTGCTTCCCTCTTCCGATGTTGTCCGTATGGGGCGCTATCCTGTGAGGCCCTATATCGCATTTCCGAGGGCTCGTTTAGCCCTCTGAGTTTATTATGACATCCCTTTCACTTCGAGGAGAAAATACATAGAGCACCCGCCAGAATCGAGACCATCTCCACGATCGCTTCCAAGGCTGCCTTCATGTATGGAGCACCCAGTTTTCCCGTCAGCCCCATCAAGAGCGTCTTCGGTTTGTGGAGGCCACATTTACTCATCGAGGTGGCGCCATGCCCAGGGCCCCTTCTCTTCCCGCATATCCTCCTACCGAGGTAGATTCCCATATAGAATCCCCACAAGTCTAGATGCCTCAGTGCTCGCCAGAGCTCCCACATCATAATGTCGCCAGCCTCGCCACCTGTCAAGCACACCTGTTCCCGCAAAGACACTCTTCACCTCCACCCTACTACTCCGCCAAATTTCCAAATTTCATCTTCACCACTAGTGGCATCTATCCACATCATTGCTCATGATTTTCTTGCCATCATGGTCGTTGTCCGCAATTTCGCGATTTCATCCCAGTCCTTTGCTATTGCACAATCTACCATGGCCGAGCGGATGACTCGCACCGCCGCCCGGGCCGCACCGCCATCCCGCTAGGTTTCCAGAACACCTAGGCTTGCCATTTCCATCACTCACCCAACAAGAACAACCATGTGATCACAAGCCCACCACCTACAGCCTCCAATGGTCATTCCAACAAAGGTCAACTACTCCACCAACCGCCATCCTTCGCCTCCTCATCATAAGATATGGATGAGGTCCCACCCTCCACGACTACTGAGAGGTGATCGCCCCTTTCCATTAAGTTTCCTCTCCATACCACATTGAGGACAATGTCAAATTGGGTTGGGGGGAGAGTTAATGAAGGAAGTGTCGTTTATGTTTTGAGCAAGTTTGTTTTGTTTAGTTGAATGGCTTGCCTCCTAATCCTTGCAAAAGTCAAGCCAAGTAACTCTAACCACCTTTTATAGGTCGGGACCCCTGAATAAAAGACCAATGAGTCTTTCAAAAAAGAAAGAATAGAAAAAGAAAAAGAAAAGAAAAAAAAATTATGACACTTGCCTTGAAACCCGAGCACGGTCCAAGGGGTGTATGGTGAAAGTATTTAAAGCCCGCACTTAAACCAACTCGTGGGAGTCACCGACTTGTCGCTGCTACACCGTGAATAAGGAGTTTAGCAATTTGTAGATGCTGGAGTTTCGAGCTTATTAGAAGTCCAGGGTGAAACATGAAGAGTTAGTGGTTGAGAGATCCTTATGAGTTGATGCCCTAAACCTTAATTGGTCAGAGTCATCTATGGACCCTGCATGAACAATTATGAATCTCGATTCCTCAAAGATTGCACCCCACAACACAAAAAAAGAGCTGTGAAATAAAACGTCCCGTATCTATTGGAGGTTAGTTAACCGCTAGGTATAGAAAAGAGATAGGATGGGGGGAGAGAACAGTTTGGCATACTATTTTTGAAAACTAATCAAGTTAACACTTAAGTTTTTGTGGAAGGTTTCAGGTTGGTTCTCTAAGAGTTGACACTGTTTTGATACTTGGTTTTGCATAGCACACACTCTTCCTTATATAGTCTTTAGGTAGGATTTAGTGACTTGCTTAAAGTTGGGCATTATCCTCATTTTTGAAAAAAAAAAAAAAGAACCATTTTTTGTGGTATATAGTCTATCTGATTGCTTTCATTGCTAAGGACTAGCACGTGTCAATGGGGAGTGATTACTTGCCCAAATAGTGTTGTTTCACTCTTAACACTCCGTGCTTTAGCACTTTTGCGTAGCAATTAGCCAAATTGACCCGCTTGGCACGTTAAGGACTAGCAATGCTTCTAATCAAATTATATGAAGCCAGAAGCCACTGTGCTATATATATCAAGATAGTGATGCAGCCGAGTAATGAAGAAATCAATCGAACTCAAAGCTTTAAATGTATGCGTAACTGCAAGCAAAGAAAACATAGAACACCCTCATAAGGGCTATACCACAACCCCTCGCTAAATTTTCCTCGCCATCTTCTTTTGACCTTTTTGTCTCTCTTTTCTGATTTCTTCCCAAATTATCCCTATGTAAAAGTTTCTTGCTTTTGTCAATTTGGTAATTTGTATTGTTTTGGTGGTATATAATACCCAAACAACACTTTGTAAAGTTAACTTTGAAACAAGGAGTTTTAACTTTTGATTATTGAATTTTTAGGGAGGCTTGTCGAACAAGCTCCCGTTTTCTTTCCTTTTTTCTCATTTTCTTTTCTTTTCTCACTAGCTAAACACCCTCTGAGGATGATTTCTCAGAGGATGAGTGGCTAAAACCCCATCCTCCTTAAAGTAAAAGGCCAATGGGTGAAGGATCCTAAGGCAAACTAAGGGTTTCCATGTTTTTCACGCAGGTATTCACTGTCATTATTGTTCTTCTCTCCTAATTTAGGTTTTGATCCCTTCAAATCACCTTGAATGGTCAGTATTTGGTAAGCTTTCAGGGCTCATTAGATGCTTAATGCTAGATCCAGCGATGTTCGTTAGTTATCATCTATTAGCCATTGGAAGGTGAGTCAAGGAGACTTGTGTTCTTATTGACTAAGAACATCAATGGTCAGTGAATGCCATTTTCAAAGATATTTAAGGAGGGTCAATTTTTATAGCTAAATGAAGATTCGGTTCGAGAGATAACTATATGTTATCCTCCCCAATGCGAGGTAAAGACTTGGGAACCCCCTCATTTGCCTAAAGAACCTAAACTCAGTGTCCTGATACTTCAAGGGACCTCTTTCCATATTCTAACCTGTTTTATTTTCAGTGACAACCATTAAAACCAACCCCTTTTATCACAATCCCAATATCCAAACCACAATCACCAATGTAGAACTCAATATTAGTCATTTTTGTGAAGAAAACCCATCCCTGTGGACGATCCTAGAGCCGCTATACTATAATAGCAATGCTATGGTAGTATGAGGTGTTAGGTTATAAATTTTGTTGATTTAAAATACCCTACGGGCTACATACACCGCGAATCAAATTTCTTCCGTAAAATTTGAGTGGTAGAGCTAATTTATTACAGATATTGAAGTTTTTTTTAAAAGAAAATAATTTTACTGATGAAATAGCCATGCAATCTATAGAAACACAACACATACAAATTCGCTTAAAATGGAAACAAATTACACCGGTTAATAACATAATAAATCGAAGTTAAAGCCACAAATTCGATAATACTATAATAACTAGAATACATATGCTTTGTTATTTCTATCTAATCAAATATGTTTTGTCCATTGCCCACACACAAATAAAATGCTACAACAAGAGGACAAATTAAACAAAACATCCTAACAAGACAACACAAAATCAAACACCACAATAAGATGACGAAATCATGAAGAACAAAATAAAATTAGATCCATGTGAAATAACCATTTTATTTAAGAAATAAATTGATAGAAATATGTGTAGTTGGGTACTTCATGCCAAAATGGTCAATAATCACCCCTTGTTATCATTTACAGCATGATGACAGAAGAGAAAGTTTCGAGAGAAAGTGCTAACCTATAGAGGATAAAGAATTACGCCTATGTTGTCTAAACGCTTAAAGAAACGCAGTGGCAATTGAAAGCGGACCGAAGCGCTTTACGTAGTAGACCTTACACAAGAATTGGGCAACAGAATAAACAAATCATGGTTCATAGAGACCTCATGACCCAGCTAGCCATGTTCTATAAAATTTCGTTTCCACAATTTTTTTTTTAATTTTTATTATTTTCTATAGACAATGGATGTTTGATAAAATGTTTTTATTAAAAAAAATATCTTTTGATTTTTGTAAAATACTATAAATTCTTATTTGTAACATTAATTATATTAATACACTTAATTCACATGTTATTGATAATGAAAATAGTTTGAGACTAAGTAGTCATATTAAAAATAAAGGCTTTGATAAAAATATAAATTAAAACATTATAGTAAAATTCAAATGATATTTTTCTTTACAAAATGTTATCTAACATATGTCATATAAATATGAAAAATTGACATCTTAATCGTAATTTTTTGTCCTTAAAGATGAATATGATGACTTGCTGTATTCAAATGAATTTTTAAAAAATAAAATAAAATTTATTGTTTAAAATGTAACGATCAGATTTTCATTATTTGCACACATTTGGTACCCAATCATAATCAATGAAAATATAAATATATATATCAGAAACCCAAACCAAGATTGTGTAAAATAAATCAAAACCAAATCGCTTTACTTGCGTAACTCATTTTTCTGACGGCTTCTCGGCTTGGTTTTTGGATCGCATTCTTACTTATAGGTTTTTTTTTCCATCCCTATATATATATACTACTGAAGAAACGCATAGCAATGGTCGGCTGTGTAGCATTCTGTTTCAGCCGATCATGATGCAAATACTACTGAAGAAACGCATACCAAAGGTCGACCGCTTAGCACTCGTCACTTGGCCATGATGCAAATATTAAACGACAATATTTGAAACGGGACACGCCTATGAAAGGCTTTGTTCAAACATTTGCAGATATCCTATTTGATGTGTAATGTCCTGAAAATATCCTAACAGTTTTATAACATATTTAGGGTATAAAATAAATTAAACTGTATTATTTCGGAGTTTAAATTGTTAAAAACAAAAAAAAATGATAAAAACCTGGAAATTATACAAGGAACAAGGTTAATTTGGTAAAAATGTCAAAATAAGGACCCAAGGGTCATAAATGAAGAAGTGTATATGCCAAAATGAAGTGGAAGTGAAGCCCTAAAATGCAAAAAATGGGGAAAATATGAATTAATGTGTAAGCTAAACATGGCCTTATGAAGGTTTAGAGTGTTAAGACCAAATTGGTCATTAGTCTTTCATTTAGGCATTTACATTTTGGAAAAAGTTAGAGCAAATCCGGTTGAGAGAAAAGGGAGATAAGTGACTGATTTTGTTCCATGAAATCAGAGTTTAAGTGATCAAGAAGAAAAATGAAGAAGATAGCAGAGATTTATGCAGACTAACCCTAACTTTCCCTAAATGTTGTGTTTAGGTTTAGAAAGAACTCCTAAGTTGGTATAAAATGATGTTGATTAGTTTATTTCATTTTGGAAGGTTTTAAGTTGTTATATGGTTGTTTGGATTGGTGTTGAGGAATTTTGTATGAAGGAAATGTCATTTTAGGGGAGATGCTAGTCAAAGTTTTCAAACCCATATTTTTGTTTCAAGCATAACTCGCCAGTCATCATCAAAATTGAGTGATTCAAATTTCTGGGTAAACTAGACTTCTATGAAAACAAATCTCCATATCTAAATTTGGACCCCATTAGACCCAGAAATTTGTCAAAGTGAGGCTATGTTTCGGTCGATTCCTGCTCCGCTCGATACGCTTTCGTGTTTCTTGAACGCTTTTGGTATTTAGGTTATGTTGAGTTTCACTCATCCAAATTGAGTTATATTAAAATTTATGTGTAAACTAGACTTGGGGAACAATTTTTTGAAATAAGTGTATCCAAATTGACTCCCATTAAACCCGTAAATTCGCCTAAAGAGAGCCTTATTTTGCAAATTCTCGTTATGTGTCAAAATAGTATAGTCCCGAATCGATGATTCCAATTTCTGAATAAAATAGATTTATAGAGGAATAATGGACCTGAAGGAAGTTGGGTAAAATATGACCTATTTGTTCCCAGAAAATTTTTACAAGGGAAGGTGTGTTGGGTAGAAAACAACCCTAACTAGAAACCCAAATAAACCAACCGATGATTGTTAATTGTATCGAATAGAGCCGTTGAAGAGAGAGTTCAATGATCGAGATTCCGAGGATTGAAAATCAAGGCAACAAGCTTTTAGGTTGTTCTTCTTAATTCTCTCTTTTGTTTCCATTTTCGAGTTTGCTCTCCATTCAATCTCTTCTTATTTCAAGTTTTACGACTACCGTTTCCCATATTGAAATGATTTTCAATAAACCGCATAATGTTTTAATTGATTCGAGGCAATTAATTGTGAAATGATTTGCATATTAAAAAAATTAAGTATTTAAAAAATGAATTATTTGTATATAGATGTATATATTTATATTGTATTTTTCTATGAATGATTTGAACACCCTTAATAGAATGTTAACCATTAAATTCAAGTGAATGATAGATTGGTATACCAATAAAGTTCAAATTTGCAATACTGCAAACGAACGTAATGATGTGTCACTTCGATCCGTGTACTCAACAGACGCGATCTTAGTGTTCACTAATTGATTTTTAATAACCAATAAATGGGCCTAATGTGGACCAGACTATGTTATAAACAAAATGTTTTTATACCGACCTGGCAAATTTCATGGGACCGCGGCCGGGTAACTCCGCTATCCTACACACCGAAACATTACAACCGCGAAGGGCAAAATGATACACACATAAAATGCACGACTATGGTTTCAATGATTTATCAATACGAAACGCATATCTGGAAACGATCAATGAACCGAAATGAATGTATATGAAATGAATATATGTATCAGATTATTACTGATCATTCAAAAAGATTCAAAAGCATGGTTTAGAAAAATTTCATGATTTGACTTAAACTGAAATGGAAAAGAGTACTATATAAAACCACTAAGCATGAAAATGCTTAGCGCGTTGCTTTTATCATCACACAGGTACCGAGTGAATAGGTACGAAGACGTAGACCGCAGTGAATCAGAGTTATCGTCAATGTCACACGGAGGATAAGTAAAGCTCCGTCACATGCATACATGAAATTATTCGACTCATTTTGTACAAACACTATTATGAAAATTGAAATCTGATTATGTTTTGTAAATATTTGGATATTGAAAAGGGCTAACAATGTCGCATTGTATAAAGGTGGGAAATGGACCAAATGGGCATGAAATGCCACATCGAATGAAAAAAAGAGTTTTGTGATCAAATGATGGGCCCCCTTTATGTTAAAGTGGTATTTACGTATATATATTTCATCGAAGTATTTGAAATGTGTTTAAAAGTAATCAGATGGATTATTCAAAATAATTCAAAAAAGGAGGACCTCGTCCTCGAGTTCTGCCCTACTTCGGCCTGACAGTACCTGACTAGGAGCCGTCACATTTTAGTGGCATCGCAGCCTAGGTTTAGGCGATTCTGTTGTCGATTTTTGAAATTGCTCAGGGCTACACTGCATTTCTCAGAATGCATATAAAGGATGATGTGACTCTAATGCGGATCTTGTCGGTCTTAAGAAGTTAAGCATGGAAAATTCAGGCCCCAATAAGGGTCAACCCATTCCTATGTTTGTACTTCCATTCTGAGTTTAGGTAGTTTACCGAAGAGTGAAACTGGGTATGATATCTTGGTGACAAATCCGCTAGGGCATAGTGTCATTGTGAATAGAGTTTATAGATATTGTCCCATCAAAATACGAGAGTATGAGTTTCTGGGAGACTTAATCGAGTTATCATTCAAAGAGTTCAATGTGATATTAGGGATGGATTGGTTGTCCCGACACCAAGTGGTGGTTGACTGGAGAATGAAATGAGTGACCTTAAGGACACCAAGTGGCAAAGAAGTGACTTTTATCTACGAGAGGCTCCAATCCAATTCTAACGTGATATCCGCTACTGCTAGAACAATGGCTCGAAAGGGGTGTGAAGCCTATTAGGCATACGTGATTGATACGAAAAAGGAGGAGCCTAGCTTATTAGACACCCTTATAGTTTGTGATTATCCGGATGTGTTTTTCGGCTGAATTACCTGGATCATCACAGAGAGAGATCGAGTCGGTACTGATGTTGTTTCGGGTGCTGTACTCCAAACATCCATTACACCATATAGAATGGCTCCAGTGGAGTTAAAATAATTGAAACTTCAGTTGCAAGAATTGTTAGAGAAAGGATTTATTCATCTGAGTGTATCACCATGGGGAGTGCCAATGCTCTTTGTTAAGAAGAAAGATGGTACTGCCAGGGGTGTTGACAAAATCTTAACGATGACAAAGTGAATTAAAAAATATCCGTTACTCAGATAGAGGTGATTTTTATTGAATGGAAACCACCGAGAAATGTCACTAGCGCGAGTTTCCTGGATCGCGGTACTACGTAAAGTCTGCTAAGGGGCTTCGATGACTAATGCGCCTTAGCGATGAGATCGCTTCCAAAGAATGTGAGATCTGAGTGGAGGAAAAAGTGTCAAGTTATTTTGAAAGTTGAAAGCATTCTCTTAATCGAGGCACCTAGCTTCTCTTACTCAAATTTCTACCTACAGAAAGAATACGTGATTTTTATTTATGCTTCGTTAAATGGACTTGGATGTTCCTTATGAAAGAGGGCAAAGTGGTAACTTATGCTTCAAGGCAGTTGAAGCTGCATCAAAAGAATTACCCTATGCATGATTTGGAATTGGCCGCCATTGTCTTTGCATTGAAATTATGGAGACACTACCTTTACGAAGAAAAATGTTTCATTTACTCCGATCGCAAAAGTCTTAAGTATTTGCCCTTGCAACGAGAGCTTAACTTGAGACAACGTAGATGGATGGAATTGATCAAGGATTATGATTGTGTCATTGATTATCACCCCCAAGAAAGCTAATGTAGTGGGCACGCCCGAGTAGAAAGTCAAGACAAACACTGAAGCGTTGAATGCTCATTTGTCATTGCTCAAGACTCCAAGGCAATAGTAGCGGAATTGATAGCAAAACCAGATTTGTTGAATCGAGTGTTAGAGGCACGAAGGAGTGATGAAAAAATTTCTACTATTGTAAGTCAGAATAGAAAGGGGGAAGAAACTGAATTTTCAGTGAATGAGGATGGATCTTTGTATTATAGAGATTGGGTTTGTGTACCCAATGATGATGAACTGAAGAAATCCATTCTTGAAGAGGCACACAATGGATCCTTTGCTATGCATCCCAGTAGCACAAAAAATGTTTCAGATTTAAAGACTTCATACCGTGGTCCGTAACGAAGAGAGATACTGCACCCAGGACTATGTATGATGTGTCAAAAAGTGAAGGCAGAACATCAAGTCCCTTCGGGATTGTTGCAGCCTATTAAAATACCTTATTGGAAATGAGACCGAATCACAATGGATTTTGTGGTCGGGTTACCAATGACAGGAAGAAAGCATGACTCAATTTGGGTCGTGGTAGACCTATTGACTAAGTCAGCTCACTTCCTACCAGTGAGAATCGACTATTCACTTGATAAGTTTGCAGAGCTTTACATAAAGGAAATAGTTCAGTTACATGGGATTCCAGTTTTTATCATTTCAGATAGAGATCCGAGGTTTACCTCGAGATTTTGGGGAAAATCGTACAGGCTTTGTAGCACTAATCACTTCAACACAACCTCACCCGTAGACCTGATGGAACAATCAGAGAGAGTGATTCAAGTTTTAGAAGATATGCTGAGAAGTTGTGTGATTGACTATGAGGGTAGTTTGGATAGACACATTCCTCTAGTTGAATTTGTGTATAATAATAGCTTCCATTCGAGTATTGGAATGGCTTCATGAGGCTTCTCTAACCAAGAAAGGTGAGAACACCACTGGTGCTAGACAGAGTTAAGTGAGAAGAAAATAATTACCTCACTTGATTCAAGAGACCAAAGAAAAGGTGAAATGACAGAGAAAGATTGAAAGTAGCCACGATAGACAAAGTCCTACAATCGACCAAAGAGAAATAATATTCTGATATGAGATCGGTGAAAAAGTGTTATTAAAAGTATCGCCTTAGAAGAAAGTCATGAGATTCGGGAAAAATGACAAGTTGAGCCCTAGGTTCATTAGGCCATATGAAGTGATAGAGAAAGTGGGTCCAGTGGCATATCGATTAGCCTTACCTCCGAAGTTGGAAAAGATCCATAATATCTTCCATGTATCAATGCTAAGGAGGTATAGGTCAAACTCATCGCATGTAGTCTCTTCAGAGACAATTGAGCTTATACCAGATTTGACGTACGAAGAAGAGCCTGTAAAGATCTTGGCCCGAGAAGTAAAAGAATCATGCACGCGCATTCCATTGGTCAAAGTGTTAGAGAAACCACAAGACGTAGGAAGTCACGTGGGAAAGTGAAGGTTTTACGCGCAAGAACAATTCTTAACTCGGGTTGAATAAAGGTAATTTCTAGAGGACGAAATTCTTTTAAGAAGGGGAGAGTTGTAACGCCCTGAAAATACCCTAATGATTTTACAACATGTTTAGGATATAAAATAAATTAAATTGTATTTTTTTTGGTCATTTAAATTGCTAAAAACGAAAAATGATAAAACCTCGAAATTATATGACAAGGTAAAATGTCAAAATAAGGACCCAAGGTCATAAATGAAGAAGTGTATATGCCAAAATGAAAATTTGATGAAATGAAATGGAAATGAAAGAGAAATGAAGCCCTAAAATGCAAAAAAATGGGGAAAATAAGAATTAATGTGTAAGCCAAACATGGCCTTATGAAGGTTTAGAGTGTTAAGACCAAATCGGGTCTTGACGAGATCTCTCATTTAGGCATTTACATTTTGGAAAAGCTAGGGTAAATCCGGTTGAGAGAAAAAGGAGATAAGTGGGTGATTTTGCATGAAATCGTGGAGTTTAAGTAATCAAGAAGAAGCAAGTAAGAAGAAAGAAGAGAAAAGAAGAGATTTAAGGTAAGACTAACCCTAACTTTCCTTAATGTCAGGGTTCGGGTTTAGAAAACCCTAAGTTGGTATAAAAGATGTTGATTAGTTTATTTCGCTGGGGTTGCTCTAAATTGTTATATGGTTGTTTGGATTGCGCTGAGGAATTTCAGATAAAGGAAATGCCAAGTGTGGAGATGTTGTCAAAATTTTCCAAACCCATGTTTTTGTTTTCAGGCTAATACCATCCAAATTGAGTGATTCAAATTTTTTGGTAAACTAGACTTCTAGGAAAACAAATCTCCCTGAAATGCGTGTATCCAAATTTAGACCCCATTAGACCCATAAATTCGTCAAAGTGAGGCTATGTTTTCGGGTCAATTCTGGTTCAGTTCTGATATAATTTTGGTGTTTCGGAACAGTTTTGGTATTTAGGCCATAAGTCAGTTTCACTCATCCAAATTGAGTTATTCAAATTTTCGGCTAAACTAGACTTCTAGGAGAACAAATTTCCATGAAATAATTGTATCCAAATTTGGACCTCATTAGACCCAAAAATTCGTCTAAATGGAGACGAGCCAGCAAATTTTGGTCTCAGGTTGAAAATAGAATAGTCTCGATGTTTAGACATCCGGAGCTTCTGTCTAAATCGATTATTCTAATTTCGAATAAAATAGATTTGGTAGAGGAATAATAATTTGAAGAAAGTCAGTAAAATATACCCATTTGTTCCCGTAAAATTGTACAAGAATCTAAATGCGACTTGAAGGACTTAAAGGACTCAAGGAAAGTTGAAGGTGTGTCAGAAACAAACCCTAACTAGAAACCTAAATAAGTCAATTGATGATTGTTAATTATATTGGAATAGTCGATTTAAGAGGAAATTGTACAAAGAGAAGCATAAATCACAAAGAGCAGTAGAAACAAACAGTAGCAAGAGCATAAATCTGGAGGCATGGGTGTTGTAAAAACAAATGGTAGAAAACAAATTAAGTAATTGAGGCGTATTTGTAAACATTGTCCTTAGGAATTTTATTCCCCAATATTCAATAGTTGTTCAAATATTTTATTTGAAACAGGAACACCAATGAGAGAGAAAAGGAAGTAAACATATTATTTATATGGTTAAATTACAATATAAAGAAACTAGATTGCAATTGGTTAGTAATCAAGGATTTGGGGTTAAATGTTAGTAATCGACAATAGCAACAGTAGAAACAAACAATTGCAAGAGCATAAATCTGGAGGCATGGGTGTGAGTACCATGATCTTTAGACCCATTACTCAATGGGCCTAAGGCCTGCTTGGCTCGCATTGTGAAACGGTCTAGGCCCACTTTTCGTATTAAAACCAAGCGAGTATTATCTAAATGGGGAAGCCTTAAAGCCAGGATGTCTTCTCAAAGACTTGCTTTAGGGTGGCCCGTCTAGGATTTCAAGTTCCCTAATCAGCCATCCTACCGCATATGGGAAGTTCGTTATGGATAAGCATATGAAGGTGGAAAATATGCAAAAGAGATACGACAATCCTGATTCCTAGTTTCCAAATCTCAGATTTAGAAGATTAATCCTTGATAAGGAAAAAGATATTTTTTTTTCCTTATAACTAAGAGGTTTATCCCTATAATTAAGGGGAGATTTGCGAACCAAGCCTTATAAATTGGGAAGATCCCCCCCGAGGTTGAGGTAAGGAAATTCCAACTGTGTAACTCAATCTCGCTTCTTCTTCTCCATCTTATGCTGACTTAATCATCAAGTGAAATACGGCGCACACCGCCACCAAATCACCTTTGCAAGCTCACGCTTGCTGCTGATGCTCGAGGTCACAATCAATATCTTACAATCGTGTCATCTATGGAATCGAACAAAAGTCTCTGCCTAGCGCTATAAGGGCTTGGCTTCAACAATTGTCTAGTAGCCCTTCATCACCTGGAACTCTACCGATTCCCCCTTCCACGTCTGATTCGTTCGGGGCAATCGCAATGTCAAGTAATCCGATGAACCAATCCCCAAAAGATCAATTCCTCCATTGGCATCAAGAGATGGAGAAGAAGCAAGAGAAACAAGCAAGACAAATGAAGGAGTTGCAAAGCCATGTTGAACGCCGCACTCGAGAATGACAAATTACGTGGGCCTAAATAGAAAAAGTCGCGATCTGAAAAGACGTGACGAGATAGCACCTGAGTTATGGTATCCAATCGCTCGCAATAGAAGGAAGGAGCCCATTATTCTTGACGATGTTAATACCCTAGTAGATGATGAGTTGTCCTGAGGCAGTTCCCCATCCTTAAGTCTCTCACTGGCAAAGAATGCTTAAGAAAGCACAAAGGCCAAATCGCGTAAGAAGCCCTCGCATCTCCCTACCTTCAGTGATGCCATTAGTGGCACATCCCATAAGGCAAGGAGAGAAGGAGGCAGGAGGCAACCCAGTCCGTATCAAGACTCGAACGCCGCACTCTACAGCATGATGCCACCAATGTCGCGAGATATTCGCTTTCGTACGTGGCCAACATTCTATATGCCTCGCTAAAAACCTTAATTTGGAGACCTAACATATCTTCTTCGCCTCGGGAAACACATTCTTGACTATGAGCCACCTCGCGAGTTTGCCATACCAACTTTCACGTTTGGCGGCTCTATTGACCCTTACGATCATATGCTCAATTATAATCAAGCGAGCAAATAAATGCCAAAGAATGCACCGCCGCCAGGTAAAGTATTCCTGCCAGCCATAGTGGCCCGATTAGTTCGTTTCACAAGCTCCCTGCATCTAATAAATCACCAATGAACTATGAGCTGCATTCATATTGCAGTATCTTTGTTCGGTGCGACAAAAGTGAAACATTAGATCTTTGC
The DNA here is from genome assembly GCA_016808115.1 of Tetrastigma voinierianum. Taxonomy (NCBI): domain Eukaryota; kingdom Viridiplantae; phylum Streptophyta; class Magnoliopsida; order Vitales; family Vitaceae; genus Tetrastigma; species Tetrastigma voinierianum. The sequence goes on along the minus strand of JAEQBH010007891.1, from coordinate 62,872 downwards.
AAACTATTCTAAAGGTGAACGGAACATCAGACTTCACAAGGATGTTTAGCAAGCCGCTCGGGCCAGGAATCATATAAAGATGGACGCGGGGTCCTCCAAAACTTTAGGATAAGCTTTGGACCATCTACCCCTTTCTTCCGGTCACTATCGTTAAACCTGCCAACGATAATGGAAGAATTCATACGTGACGGGCCGATAAGTACTTACCGCCGAGGATAATAATATCCATGCAAGAGCCTGTGATCATTATGATTACAAACCATTCGACTGAGGAAAATAAGCCATCTGGGAAGAAGTCGTTTGAGTCTAAGGAAGGTCGAGGCAGAGACCGAAAGCGGTCCCATTATCAATCACAGAAAAAGAGAGAGCTCCCACAGTTCACCCCCCTGAACATCTCATACGAGAACTTATCACCCATCATTCGCGACTTGCCAGAGTTTAAATGGACTGCACCGATCCAGACGGATCCTTCCCAAAGAAACAAATTCTTGAGTTATGGTTATCATAGAGATCATAGGCATGAGACCGACAGGTGTCGAAGCCTAAAGTTCTTGATGGAAAAGCTTATTAAAGCTGGACACCTCAGGAGGTATGTCAAAGAAGTTGACAACAGAGAGGAATAAGAGCAAGCAAAAGAGACAGTTACAAATGAAAGAAGAATCTCCGCCAAAATCTAAGCCAACCATAAATTATATACTAGGGCGACCCGGCCTGATGACTAATATCAATAAGTACAATGTAAGAGGCTCTAAGAGCCATGGGCTAAAGCCGTGGATAAACGCTATCCACGTAAAAGGAAGCCATAAAGAAACCAAGCCAATAGATGGCACCATATCCTTTCCTCCTATCAACCAGTACAGGAATATTATGCCCCACTATGATGCACTGGTGCTCACTCTCTATATTAACGATTTTGATGTGCACAGAGTACTAGTGGACCCTAGCAATGCAGCGGATTTATTGCAACTGCCAGCCTTTAAGCAAATGAAGCCTTTCCTAAGTATGATGAACTCAACCGAGCGAATCCTCTCTGGTTTTAAAAGAGCAACTATCGTAACACTGGGAGTTGTCACGCTTCCTGTAAAGGTACGGCTAGTCACTCATCAAGTTTTGTTCTCAATTGTCGAGGACTTGGGGCCTTATAATGCCATAATGGGGCAGGCCTGGCTACACTCGATAAAGGTTGTCCCTTCGACCTACCACCAAACGGTCGCTTATTCGACTAACGCCGTTAAAGTTAACCTTTACAATAAGTTGTCGCATCTAAGAATGTTATCAACTATCTATACAGTGTGAAACGTAGAGGCAGAAGAACTCAAAATCCTCCCCAAGATCAAACCCACGATAATACTACAACCACGCCCGCATCAAGGCGAATATATGATCCGCCGTCAGAACCCTTTGGAAAAAGTGACATTAAACGGGCCGAAAAAGTTCACTTACGTCAATTTTCTTCTATCTAATGAAGAAAGGGAACAGTTACAACTCGTACTATTAAATAATATAGATGTATTCTCCTGGAGCCACTTAGATATAGTTGGAATTAATCCAATGGTGGCCTCTCATAAACTGAATATTATTCCCGCTGTACCAAACCAAGAAGGTTAAAGTGAGACGCTTCAACCGACTAGCAATCAGATTATTCAGACGGAAGCAAACAACTTACTAAGAGCAGGTTTCATCAAAGAAGTGAAGTACCCCGAATGGCTAGCCAACATGGTGGTGGTTCCAAAGAAAGGCAGTAAGTGGCGAGTATGTGTATATTTCACTGACCTCAACGAAGCATGCCCAAAAGATAGCTTCCTCTTGCCGCGTATAGATCAAATTGTTGATGCCACAACCGGGCACGGGATATTGTCGTTTCTGGACGCTTTCTCTGGATATCATCATATTCCCATGCACTTACCTGACGTAGAGAAAACGACCTTCATTACACCGCATGGGTTATACTGTTACAATGTGATGCCTTTTAGCTTGAAGAATGTCAGGGCAACTTATCAAAGGTCGGTAATTCAAGATATCTCGACCACCGTCAATAAACCATGAGGTCTATATTAATGATATGCTTGTAAAGTCCAAAAAGAGCTTCAATCACACCAAGCATCTACAAGAAGCCTTTGAGCTATTGCGAAAGTACAGCATGAAACTCAACCCTTTGAAATGTGCATTTGGAGTCAGTTCGAGCAAATTTTTAGGCTTTATGGTGACCTAGAGAGGGATAGAGGCCAATCCTATTCAACTCAAAGCTATAATGGACTCTAAGATTCTTACCTCTAGAAAGTGAGTACAGCAACTGACTGACCGGCTAGCAAGTATTGGGCAGTTCATATCTCATTTCACAAATCGGTTAAAACCATTTTTTATCACTCTAAGGGGAACGAAAAGGGCCAGTTGGAATGAGGAATGCGACCAATCTTTCATAACAATCAAACAATACCTTACCGAACCGCCAATTCTAGCTAGCCTAAAAGTAGGCGATACGCTCTATCTTTACCTAGTGGTTTCAGAAGTCTCAGTAAGTGCAGCTTTGTTCAAAGAAGATGAAAACCGAAACATAGACCAATATTCTTCGTAAGCAAATCTTTGTCTCAAAGTGTGAACTCAGATAATTGCCTCGAACAAGCCGCACTAGCCTCTCCGCGTGTGGCGCCTAAGAAGCCGCTTACTTCGCACGCCCTCACATCGTGTTAACTAATCTCCCGCAGCACTACACATAAACCCGAATTTCCATCGTGGAGGATAGTCCGGCATGAACAGCTAAGTGAATTCGGTATTCAATATAAACCTCGCTTGGCATTAAAGGGGCAGATATTGGCAGACTTTTTAGCAGAAATTCCTCAACGGGATGCAAACTCTGCAACTGGTCAAGCATCCTTAATGTAGATGGCGTCACAAACTGGAGTCGGAGTCGCTTGCAACTTAAAGCCCCAACAAGGGAAAGGATAGAACAAGCCATACAGCTAGACTTCCCCACGTCTAATAATGAACCTGAATATGAAGCAATCCTAGCTGAAATCGATCTCGCAACATCGGTATCTTCAGAAAGAATCATCATACGAAGTGACTCTCAACTGGTAGTAGGGCAAGTAAACGGACAATACGAAACGCGAGACCGGCACATGATCAAGTATGTATGTCTGGTTGAAGCTTGGGCATATCCTAAGGGATTCGAATGAAAAGGCGTATGCTTTAAGAAGAAGTGCTGGTCGATCCCTTCCAATAAAAGAAACGGTATTCCTCCCTGTCTATTATCAGTCGGCATCATCAATCATTATCAACCAGCTAAACAAGATAGATGAAACATGTTCTTCTTGGATTATTCCAATAGTGCATTATTTGAGCTTGTGAGAGTTGCCTGGTAATAGGACTGAAGCCCACAAGATTCAAGTCCAGGCGGCTAGATTTTCCCTTGTGAATGGACAATTATATAAACGGTCTCTAGACAAGCCGTATCTTAAGTGTCTTACCACTCAGTAGGGATAGTATATATTGGTAGAATCTATGAAGGAATATGGGGAAACCATCCAGGTGGCAAAATTTTGGCTCATAAGGCCCATACACAATGTTATTATTGGCCAACCATGAGAGCAGATGCAGCTGCCTACGTCAAGAAGTGTGACCGCTGCCAATGACAAGCCCCATCTTAGGGGTGTCGGCTCAAGATCTAACCACCATCACAAGCCCCTAACCTCGCTCATCAGGATTGATAGTCGACCGTTGCCTACCGCCCCAGCTCAGAAGAAGTTATTATTGGTTACCATCGACTATTTCAGTAAATGGATAGAAGCAAAGTCTTCTACCTCCATCAAAGATAAAGATGTCATCTAATTCCAGGTGGAAGAATATACCACGATCTCGTAATACCTCAATCAATCAGAATTCAACGATAAATACAACTGATAATGAGTATACATAAATTCTTTCCATGAGTTGAAAATCAAACTGTATTCAACCCCTAACCTGCATCTACGTAGCAATGGCCGCTGAAGCATCTAACAAAACTCTCATGACGCGGAAAAAAGCCGCCTACATTCTGGCTTAAAGGAAAATGGATAGACGAAGCACAGAGTTCTGGGCCTATATCAATCCAACCGTATTAACCTGAGTATCACCGTCTCTCACCATGGATGGAAGCCATAATTCCATGGAAATCGGGTGCCTATATCAAACCTAAACCCTCAAAAGCACATCAAGCCATCATGCCAAAGACTTAAATATATGACAAACGAACCTGCGTGAAGTCACATTGTATGTATATAGCATCACCAACAAAGAATGACAAACCTATATAACAAGAATGTAAAGTTGCGTGCATTCCAAGCCGAAGACCTGGTCTGGAAGGGTCTTGAAAACATACCGACCTATTAGCCGACAAATTCCAACCGACCGAGGGTCATACATGATCAGGTGAGTGAGGCAGCCTGGATTGCACGCATTAAATGAACTAGATGGGACGTTAGTGCCTATCAGGACGCCCCAAACCCGGTGTCTCAAGGACAACCCAATAACCTACGAATGCCTTTGTCTCATATCAAGAGACCCATTCATCGCGAAACCCGCCACTCGGGTCCACATACATAAATACTCACCAAAATACATCAACCAACTATGTCACAATAGCTCAAGAGTTATTACATTACTCTTAATACAAACACATATTAAAATTAAGAATTCTAATACATGTTATACCAAAAACATCAAAGCCACAACCCGACTTTCTTCTAAAAATTGGCCTCTAAAGAGCGCCATCTTCTCGAATAGTCCCTGTACCTGAAATAATGATCTCGACAGAGGAGCAATGCCCGTGAGGAAAATCTCCTACATGGGTTACTCCCCACCTAAGTACACATGTAATGATTCAACATAAACACACACTCAAGCAAATACATGATCCTACTTGAATGTCTACATACCCAATCCCGTGTCTCGAGTCCTCACCAACTCCCTCACGCATGCCTAAGCCAATGCAAGAAAAACCTCCTTTTCATTTCTTTCATGCCATGCACTCACACCTAATTTTCTAGGTTGCCCCGGTGCATATGAAATGCATTATGCCATTTCCAAACCACACATGCCAATATATCACGTACACATATATTAACAAAATTTATATACATGTCACATGTTATTTAATTCACATCAATAACATCAAAATTAGCTCACTTGAGCTAATTACAATTCATTTCCAATGGCTTACACACAATTATATTTTATACTCCAAATCATGTTACACATTTAATTACATGTACTAACATATTATTTCTCATACAATTTCCAAGCCATTCAATCTTAAGGAATATTTTGCTTACAATACACATGAACCATTTCCAGCCTAACTTAAGGCAAACCGGGACTATTTTAACGGCCCTTGTCGAGCAAGGTCAGTCTGCGGGCAAACGACTATTACACGGTTCCACTTTTGTGGAACCGAAATCCACGGCCATTTCCTACCAAAACACCCAAACCATAATTTATTACATAAACTATCACACAACCACCCAAAAACTCTAAACCGCCCAAAACGGTTCCAGAGAGTCTCCAATACCCGTCCCAAGTTTTGGGACCGATTAAACGACCAATCAAAGCCTCAAATCAACCAAACCATTAACACTCCGCCTAAAACCGGAAAATAACTTCATAGAGAAGACCCCACCGCTGGTGCGTTGTCAAACTCCTAAAAACCACGGCCCACGCATAGCCCTTAGGTTGCCAAGAAAACTTTGCTTCAACTGGGGCTGATCCGACGTCCTAAAGCTGAAACTAGAGGTGTTTGGAGCTTCTCTCTAGAATTTGAAATCCCTCACCGCACGCTCCAAAGACTAGAAAATGGAGAAGATGGTTGTCTTCTTTGTCCCTCCATTACATGTCAAGTTCTAATTGGTCGAGAGGATTTATCCACTTAATCCACCCACTTGAATTTTCACCCACGGCATCATGCCATGTGTCCACTTGTGCCCCACACTCGAGCTCAAGTTGATCGAACATGCGCTCAACACGTGGCACAATGTGGAGCCACTCAAATGTGCTGGGTGTCCCGCACTACGCCATTGCCTCGAAAACGGTAAATTCACCACTAAATTTGACGAAATTCGATATTAGCTGATTACAGACATTCCAGCTTAAGCCTCCCATTTGGCTATCCGAGATCTAAAATTTCTGATTTTGACCGAAATTACCATTTTGGCCTTTTTCAAAATTAGATTTTCTCGTTTCACATTTCTTAAAAGAATTTCCTCGTCTCGAATTCCACACATACCCATCCAACCACGTGTATATGTAACCCACACAATCCCCGCCAGGAACGCTCGACCTTCCTAAGGTCACAATCACCGAACTAATCCAATGGACCGTCATAATCCATGTCAGTGACTGACATCCATATACCGAGCTCCTTGTCGCCACCAACACCACGTAATTTCCAATGGTATCCAAATCTCGAGTCACTCCCGACTCCATCACCAACTCTAAGTCTACGTGGATAACCATGACCGTGTGTTTTCATCCTGTCACCCCGACTCCTATCACTCAACTCTAAGTTCATTTGATAACCATGACCGTGGTGTTTTCATCTCGAGTCACCCCGACCATCACTACTCTAAGCCCTCGCGATAACATGACCGTGTTTTCTCTCTCGCAATAGAACTTTCTGGCCTATACCGCGAACCTCTTACATCCACACGTAAATTTCTGATATCTCCAATGCCCTACACCCATTATCAAATTTTTGATATCTCACGTCTCTTACACCCACACAGAAATTTCGGACAACTCCATGGGTCTCTTACACCAATACGTAAATTTCTTGATATCTCCACAGTCTCTACACCCAGTAATGTGCAATTCCCTGCATAATTCCATCGTCTCTTACACCCAATACGTAAAATTCTGATAACTCACCAAGTCTCTACACTCCATTACGTAAAATTTTGATATCTCCATGGGTCTCTTTTACACCCACATAGAAATTTCAACAACTCCACGTCTCTTACACCCACACGTAAATTTCGAATATCTCAATCTGGGTTCTTATTAATCTAATACGTAATTCTTGATATCTCCACCAGTCTCTTACACCCACGTAAATTTCTTGACAACTCCACGGGTCTCTTACACCCACACAGAAATTCGGGATAGCTCCCCGGTCTCTTACACCCACACAGAAATTCGGGATATCTCCCCGGGTCTCTCACACCCACACAGGACCTTTCGGATACTACCGCGAGCCTCTTCACCTTAATTCCTGTGCTTCACCTTGTGGGATTAATGGTCCCCTTCTTGCTTCGCCCAACACACATTAATTACTTCTCATTTCCTGGTTTGAACTATGAGTCTTCATTGGACGTAGTCCCAAAGACAAACCTAACCCACACTCACCAAGAGTGGTGATTGACCATACCGTGCACCCACACCGACTTGACGCGATGTCATTGTGCACATGAACGCAATGATACCATATCGCGGACAATCTCAATCCCGGAGAGGTCCACCATGAGCGTAATCCTGAGATCTCCCGACTACAATCCCGACCTATCAGGTTAACTCTCACCCCACATCCTAGGGAAGAACATCCACACCTGGCTTCTCTAAAGTCCTCAACCTCCAACCCTAATTCTGTCACACGAGATGCATTAATGAATGAATATGATGCATCTAATTTAAACGCTACTCTAGTCAACAAGTGCAAGAGTAGAAACGTACCCTACATATCCGGCTATTCTAGATGCTCAGCCGCAATACCTGAGACCTCTCGCCTCCTAGACAATCTCGCTCATAGCGCCCAGGGCTAGCGACACGGTAACACGTCATCCGCCTAGCCCGACCTAACTCTCGCCAAACCTCGTGGCTCACCCCGACCCGCACTCCGGTCCCGGCATATATGGCCTGTCGCGGCTTACTCAGGTGCTTGTAGCACTCGGGATCGATACTGCTCCTCGACCTATACTAGGTGGGAGAATAAATCAGATCCGTTTCGTCCCACAAATGACGGGGATCGCGCTGTCCCCAAACTCCCGGGTTCCCCGCTCCCGGGGCAATCCCTCTTCATGTGTCTGGGCTGTTGGCAATGGTAGCACACCATCTGCCCAGACTGACTGGCAACCCTAACTCGTCTCGCTGATGATTAGGACTGAGGTGTCCCATAACTTTGGGATTCTTGCCTCCGTGGGCAATCCCATCAAAGGTCCAGTCGGGCTTGGCAAAATAACACATCTTCAACCCCGGCCACTAAATGTCCCATCCTAGCCTGTCCCGATAACCTCGGCCCCGGTCCTAGGTATCCTTGCAGTTTAACAAATGGTCTTCTCGCTTCTTTCTCAAGTTAGAAGAAGATGGATCTTCTTTCCTCTTAGTACCAGCACCCATATCCTGGATGCCTCGAATAACATCTACCTCTCCCTCTGTGGTCATAGTCGTTCTAACCCTAGAGTCCACTCCTCCTCTAACCATTGGAGGACGAGGTGCTTCTAAACTCTGGAGGTCATTGACTCCACCCCGTTCAACCGCACAAGCCTCGTGCCATACGGCGATCGCAACCCACGCCTCGCAAAGGCCCGGGCCGGGTCGTGCCGATGGTGCCTTTATCAGCACTGGATTCATCTCTACGTCCTCTCCCACGACTAACCATCTACACATGTCAAATGGCAAGTTAATTTCTAACGCAGCATATCTAAGGTGTAAACACAACCTCGAGACACTATTTACATACTAAAAACATTTCATACTTAAATCATACACAATAACAAAAATTTTATTTTCTTTGATTTGATTTGATTTTATTTTATTTATAAAAACAAAAATTGAAAACCTCATGAACATTGTTCATGACCAGTGGTCCAAACAGTGACTCAAAACAGTGTCCTGAGTCAAAACTGGGTCAAGTGCATAATGCACACACCGCATACTCCAGTCGCTACGGCAGCCGTGTCGTGCCGCCTAAAGGCGCACACCGCGCCCGTGGTCGCGCACCACAATCCACACGCCAGTGAAAGTCAACACATCACTAGGTATCCACTGGAAGATCATTTGGTATAATGTATATGTATTTTTGTTTCTTTTGTAAGCAATGTAAATATTGTAAATGTTAAACACTTCCATATATGGAGCTTGTATATATTTTGTAATCGACTGCTACAGAATATAGTACAAGTTAAATGTTTAATATTATATGAATGAACAAGCTTAAAGTTTATAAGTTTATAGTAAACAAGAAAATGACACCTCGTCGACACCGGTGCCGAGTCAGCGTCACAATGGCATGCTACTAGCTCCAGAGAAACTCAATAAATCTCCCCGTAATACTTTGCCGCCCTAAGAAACTGCTGCAGATTCAAAGACCCACTTCATTCTAACTCATAACCGCCACCTTCTTCGGGTCCACATTGACATACTAGAAGCCGAAGACACGCCACTTTACTGCGCTACACTGTGTGTAACGAATCAACAAAATTTTCAGATCCTAGGATTCCTATCGCCGTAGCTGCTTACCGCAGCATAGTGGCCTAAGGTGAACTCGTGGATGGGTTTTCTTCATGCTAAATGGAGTTACAAATTTTTGAGTGAAGTTAGTTTTTCCACTTTGGATTTGTTGTTTTGGTAAAAACAGTGAGGTTGATGGCTGGTATAACTGTAACTGCAAAGAAATAAAGTGGGAAAAGAATTTTTAAAGTTTCGACCACTCAGTTAGGTCTTAAGGTAACTATAATGTCTCGAGTCCTTCTCGTGGCCGGGAGGATGACCTATAGTCATTTCCCCAGCTAGATCTAGGTTTGGCTATAAAAAACCGAACCCTAAGGAGTTTCCTTCATAAGATACATTTTATGACTCATTGATGTTTGTTAATTAAAACCATCCGATCTAACTCGCAGAGCTAATAAATGGCAACTAATTTAGCATCACCGGATCTAGCAATAAGTATCCACCGAACCTCGAAGCTCACAAGATTAACCACTACGTGACATCACATGATTTAAACCCACGCGTGAGATGCTAAAAACAAAAATGATAATAAATGCTCAAGGTAACGTAGGGCGTGTATTACCTCAAACCTCTAACCCAGTGGCCCTCCTCTTCAAGGATGAGGGAGGTTTAGCCAAGCATCCATTGAGTTGTCATCTTCAAAGGGTGTTTGGCAGGTGAGAAAATAAGAGAAAGAGAGAGAAAGTGAAAGAAAATTGCAGAAGCGGGAAAGCTGAAAGCTTTGGCGCCAACTTTATTGATAAAAACCCCCACCACAGGTACATGAGCTTGATTGAGCTTATATAGTGCTCAGAGTCAAGGAATTTACATAAATGTATGAAAGACCAACATTAAGGGCATTTTGGTAAAAAGCCACAAAAAGTGGTCAATACAGCGAAATAGGGGAGAGTGCGAAAATTCTCGCATGTCAAGGAATTATGTAAATTTCAGATGGTGCGAAAATAAATTTCTCACACCATGCGAAAATTTTGGTAAAGATCTGAATTTCAAGAAGATGCGAGAATTTTTCATTCTACTTAAAATCCGCAGCCGCGAAAAGTTCGCAAATAATCGCAAAATTTTCTCGCGAATTTCACTCAGATGAATCTAATCACATCCGCTTTGTTCATGCACTTCAAGCTCCTACGTTCTTCACATTTGAATTGGCTTGAAGATAGTGGTACAATCGGGCTTGCAAAATCTACAAAAAATATCCACAAATATGATTAGTAGCATAGTTTGGACCTTAGCGTATCAATTAGTTATTTACGCTGATTAGTACACAAAAGTGCTCAAACCCGCACAACAGCCTCAAAACAACACTAGGCTGGGGTACTAATCACTTAACCGACACATTGCTAGTCCCTTGAAGAATGACAAAAAAGAAGGAAGATCATGCTATGTCACGGAAAAAGGAATGGTATTTTAAAAAAATGTATGGCTAAGTAATGCCCTACCCTCGCAGGAATGATTGAGACCCCGCACAACAACTAACTCGAGAATAAATGCCATGATAAGACCAAGTTTCGGTGAGTATCCATCCCAAGGAATCGACCAAAACTTCCACCAAAAATCTGCGGTTTATGCGATCGCCAACAATAATCCGCCAAACTACTCTCCCCCAACCAAGCTACCGCCGTCCTAGCACATCACCTCAACATAAATAAATATGGTTCCACTCTTTATTTCATATTTCTTTTTGTATTGTAGATGTAATCGAGAAATCGACTCCTCACTAAAGTCCGTAATCTGGTCCACCAATGACTCCCAACCAACTAAGGCTTAGGGCATCAAGTCATGAGGATCTTTCAACCACTAAATCCTCAGGTTTCACCCCGGACTCCAAATGAATTCGAAAATCCATCACCTACAACTCGCTAAACCTCACCCATCCACCCATGTAGCGAGCACTAAGCCTAAGGGTTCCCAACCAGTCGGGTTTAGGGCACTGTGCTTTAAAGACTTTCTCACCATAAACCCCTGACCGTGTCGCTTCAAGGTAAAAACAAACAAGGAAAAAAAAAGCAAAAAAGTGAAAGAGACTTTGCTGGGCTTTGGGAACTGTAAACTTTATGTGGGGCCAAAACTAGGTAGGCAAAGATAAGGGAGTTGGTGCAAGCCAAAGACACAGAAAACTGATAAAGTAAAGTGGTATGGCTAGCCTGGGCGCGGAAGAAAAGATTGAACGGAGACTTCTTAATCGACTCAACCACTAATCATGCATGGAACTAATCTAGCATCAATGGCATCAGTAGTGTTTCAATTCTTTCAACTTATAGCTAGGCAAAACCACAAAAATGCTAAAATGTTGCAAAGAATTAAGAAACTCGAACTGGTTCGAAAAGTATATTAGTGTATATCACTAAATTTTTAGCTTTTTCATAAACAACTTTCTCAAAAAGAAGAAAAAAGCAAGACACTAAACAAACAAAATGGGCTTTGCTTACACATGCAGTAGATTCGAGAAGTGTAAAACAAACTGATATCTACAGTATAAAAAAAAATCATCACTTCCTTCACTAACTTCCCCAACTACGTGCCATCATTCAGAATGGGTGTGCATTGGAAAGTTAGCGGAGGAAATGCTACCCCTTAGTCAAGAGTCGAAGAGGCGGCCCTACCTGATCGGCCGAGGTGTCGCGAGGAGGGGCGCAATCGCGCAGCCTGCTGGGGACAAACAGCGGAGGCCGCAGGGACTGAGGCGGAGGTGGCACAGTCCCGCTGGAGTAGGGAGCGGAGGCCGAGCAGCACATGGGGAGATAGCAGGGAGGCCTCCGTGTGACTCGGATCTCGCATGAGGGACGGCCTCGACTTCACAGAACGCCGTCCGAGCAGCGGCAGCCACAAGATGTAGTCATCTCGCCCACGCAGGGCCTGTACTGGCAAATGCGAAAGATGATGTTGTACCGAGAACGCAAGTAATTCGTATCTCATGATGGCTCGAAATCGAAGGGTGGAAATCGCGATATGCCGCGTAAGGTGGCGCAGGCGTCACAAGACCGTCAGGGGGCTATATCGTAACCATAGTAACTTAAAAAAGTCAAAGGGCGCGGAGCCGACTCAAGACCGGGCCGGGAGGGGAGAAGCTTCAGATCGAGGGTGTCGGAGCCCGAGGCCCCAAAATGCTCCACCTAAGGGGGCCGTTCTGCAAAGAGGAAACATCCGCGAATTCTTCACCGGGTCCCCAAGAAGGAACGAGCGAAGCGTAGTCGCCACCGATAAACTGCAGAAGGTCACACAGAGTCACGACGGCATTCCAACTAGGCTCATCAGGGAAGCCCATTTGCTCAAGCACCTGGCATGGGAGTCTCGAGAATAAGAAAGGCGTGACTCACCGGTGATGACCCTCGACTATGACCCTGGCCCCGGCGAACAAGGAGTGTCATAATGAGCTCACGGATCGAATCCAAGAAATCTCCGAGACGCGAAGGTGGCCTCCAAGATGGCTCTAAATAGGGCCTCAAGATGGCTCTTCTCCCTGCAGGCAATTTCTTGCAGACGGGAAGGTTAGGCCGCGAGAATGTGATCGATAAGAGCATATGCGGCGGGGCGCCTCCTGACGGGCCGTCAGACCTGATGGCGAGAGGGAGGCCGGCTACGGAGTCGAGTAGGGGAGGGGAGGAACGGCGCACCCGTAGCCGGAAAGCGCTTCCTCCGCGGGTCTTTTCCATACTAAAGTTGGAGAAGGAGAAGAAAGGGGTAGGTGGGGGGTGCGCAAATGAAAGGTCATGACGAGTGTGGCTATTAAATCATTTGGAACAAAATATAGGAAATTAATGGTGGGCACAGGAAACGGAGGGTTTGTAGCAGACGGAAGGCTAGGGAGAAAACGGTGGCTGCTTGAATTTTGGGGTGTGAAAATTCGTAACTGCGAAAAAATTTCACACCCTACGAGAATTTATGAGGTTACGAAATTTCGCGACTGGAAAAGTTTCAGTGAAAAACTACGCTGACCATTTCACGACACACCAAAGCAGAAGACTAAAAATTGTGAGAAGCGAACTTTATGAAATGAGAAACAATTCAAAAGCAAAGCAATCAAACAACAAAGGAACTGACAAAAAAAATTACAAAATTAAGCAATGGCTTCTAGTGACTTCTAAGATACTACGAGGAAGTCACTCTGAATATTGGCTAGGAAGTTTCATGGAGGGTCAAGGAGAGGGATTTCCTCCTGTCTGAGCGTTGTTTGTATATGGCTTGACCTTTGTATTAACCTTGAACACAATCTTAGGCAACTTTGTCGTGACATCAAATTCTTTGTTCCGACGTAAACTCTCTTGGCCTTTGTCCTAAACATGGTTGCGACAAGAAAATCCTTTGTCGCGACCTAAAATCCTCGATCTAGAGCCCAGGCTTCACATCGACACAAAATACCACTGTCACAACATAAACTCTAATATGACAAACTCATCGACACAAAATACTTTGTCGCGAAATAAAATCCCTACCCAAGGCCAAACCTATTGCAACACCTGACCTCTTATCGTGGCTATCACGGTCGCGACATGGAAACCTTTATTGCGACATCGTCACGATAGAGAAACAAAGCACTGTTGCGACAGCGAAATGCTATATGCTTAATCCAAGCGGCTGCCTATAGCTTGAGAACCATGTCATGATCTGGGGAACCTGTCGCGACATAGGACGAAACTTCTGTGTATTATAGAACTTGCCCAGGCTTTGTAATAGCCTTTCTGGCATTTCCTGCACCTCAAGCTTTTTCCCAAGACACTATAAGTTATCATAATGGCCTCAGCATAATAAAGGCAACATAAAAATCTAGGAAAAACCTGTCAAACTATATTAAACGATTCAAAATGAGTTTTATTACAACTCTTCCCTTTTACATAACAGAAAATTGGATAATTGTCCAGAAGTTTACAAATACAGAATAAGCCATAATCTGGCCTTCTTTACCATTAAGGCCTCATATGAGTTCCACCTCCTAGTGTACCTCCATTTTGAAAAATATTTTCCCACGGCCAGATGGCAATGCAGTGAGGAAGTCTCCCTCTGAGAGACTCACTCCATATCTAAGTGCATGAAATGTCATGATTCACACATTCACACCCATTCAAGTAAAAACATGCATTTCTGCATGGATATCAACATGCCATACCCTATGTCTCGAGTCCTCGACTCTCTCACACATGCATTTTCCATGCATGGCCCCATTTCAAAACAAAGATTTTTGCTTTTTTTGAAACCCATTAAACAGACCTCGATAGAAAAACCCATTAGACAACCCTCGGAGTATAAATCTCGTTGGACAAACCTCGATTAAACTCATTGAAACGACCCTCCTATAACATTCATTTGGACAACCCTCCGTATAACCCATCGGACAACCCTCGATAAAACCTCTTTGTTGAAAGCCATGTCATACATTTCACACCTAGATTTGCATGATGTCCCGGGTGCATGTACGATGCGGAATGTCATTGCATGTTCTTTCATGTTACTTGCATGATGAGAGCTACATGCAACATTTATGATTCATGGATAATCATATGTACAACATACAAATTTGCATCCATAATACAACCCATGTAAATACATCAGTTCAACATATATCCACATGATTTTTCACAAACTTGCATGTCATTCAATCAGGCAACAACAAACAAAACTGGATCTTCATGTTCAGGCCCAGAACAGTATACACAGTTCGGCATGTCAGTGTCATCAGCTACGACCTACCTGAAATCATCATCTCAAGCTCGTATCTCGACAAGTACAACACTTGAGTGCTGATTATGAGAACGAAAGGACCCGAGAAAGCGGTAGTAATTCACCAACAGTTTGATCACAAGTTGTTCTTAAATCAACCCAGATTGGGCTTCCTCTCATGGCCATAGAATGGCCTTAGACAGGACTAACTAGAGTAGGAGAGAACCCCTACCTTTGGTGTGATCATTTCGCTTCCCGACCCTTGAACCTCTTGCTTGTTCGACACGAAACAGTGAATGCGAACCTCGCTCCTTTGCCTTTCTTTCCCTTTTCTTTCTCTTTTTTCTATCTTTTCTCTTCCTTTTTCTTTCTTCCCCCACCGAACTGGTTTGGTCTAGGTGTAGAACACCTTTCTCAATCACTTTGACAAATGGCAATTTCCTATGTATTTGTCTTTCATCTCAATTCACCCTGCTATAATCATGAAGATAGGAACATGACACTTGGCCTCCCATGTGCCAAGTGTCCACTTCAGCTCTGATGCCACATGGCACGTGTCTTCATGCGAGTGTTTGCCATATCATTCGTTCATTCTCCTCAAAATCACATTGAAATTAATTGTCCCTGATTACGTAATTCATTACAATAGGCTAGATTTGAGATGAACTCAACGGTGTGATCAGTGTCATTATCCGAGATCTAGCAAAATTCTCAGGCTTGCAGCCTGTACTAAAAACTATTTATTAAAGAGTGATGGTATATAAATGTAGTAAGTGGATTTGGACAAAATCCACATCTGAATTCATACAAAATCTTTAATTACAAATAAATAAATAAAAGAAAGACCACAGGCACAGTCAAACCATGAGAAAACAAGTCACCCACACAATAGTCAAGAGCGAAAGACTTTCAACGTTTTTAACCACATTAGCCAATAGGAAAGGACATGTGTCATTAGTGCGACGTCTTTTCCTAAGACCAAACGTAAAACTAGTCTTTCTTTTACCACATCATTAAAACCATAATTGGTGACTATGTTTTTTAAATTTTCAAAAAATTAAAACCTTAATCGTGATTTTCTTTCTTTTGGAAAGAAGTAAATGCAAACAATTCAACGGGGAAAAGTGCTTTATGAATTAAATATAATTAAAATTGATAACAAAATTTAGATATACTTTAAAAGTTATTTTAACATAGAAAACTAATTTCATAATTTTAATTTTCTTCTTAATTTCCCTTCATTCTCTATATTTTTATTAATAATTATTTCTCTATTTTCATTTTAATGTTTTGTTTCTAATATAATCCTTCATTAGAACCTAAAAGAAAAAAGATAGATAGAAACTACAAATAATTTCCATATATAGTTTTATTTTTTAACTTAATAGTAGATGGCTTCCCTATAAAAGATGATGTTTGTGACTATAACCCATTGGTCACAAGCATCCACATATGGAGTCAATAGTAAGCGGATGATAGCATACCTTTGTCATCGAGCAAACATTAGCTGATAGAGTATTACGATAAAAACAGGAATCACAATGATGATGTTAGTGGTGATTCAGATGATGATAAAGACTTGTTCCTAAATTCTTTTGAGGTTTTTTGTCTTCAATATATTATTTTATTTGTAATTTTCTTTTCAATAATAATCCAATAACAAAAATATATTGTTATTTTTTAAGATAAAATTAAAACGGAATAAAAAATAATAAGATTAATCTTTTAACCTTTCATTTGGTTTATAAATATTTAAAAATAAATAAAAATAAACATAGTGGATCACCCAATGATGCCTTTTATTTGGGGCCCGGGAATTTGAGCATGTGTGGGAATTCTTTGGGCCGGTGCTTGGCTCTAGATGTTGGACTCCTCTGCAAAGAGAAACCCAAAGAAAAGGATCGTGAGGGGCTGGCCAGTTCTCATCTCGGATCACTAAGTCGGTTTTAAATTAGGAAAAGACTAGCTAGCTTAGGGGATGAAGTTTGTGCGTGCCTTTCACCGATGGGGTGGCATGGTATTTATAGTGGATGATTTTCCCGATTTGATGGTGATAAGGACTCTACTCTTATTGGATGAGGATTTCTTTCCTTATCATTTGTCGGATAAATAAGGGATAATTAAACGATTATTAGGGTATTATATTTCCCTTATTTGTGGAGATTTGATTCAATTTATAGGATATGGGCTCTTTGGGTTTTCCGTGTTATCGACCCTTGGGATGGATGAACTGGGCTCCGTTTTGGGCCTGCGCTAGGAACCGGGCCGTTTTACTGGGCCTGCTTATAAGTCTTCTTTTAATCCTGCTTCTTGGACTTGGGGAGTGGGCCTACCTGCGCCTGTTTTAAACCCAGTCGGTTGCCCCGGCCTTGGTTACGACGAGCGTGGGCGAGAGGCGTATCATTTCTTGAATCGGTCACGACTTCCACGTGGTTTGCTTTCGAATTTGGTTGGTTAGGGCTTTGTCGTCGTCAAATGTCCTGTGGTAATGATGACTTTTCGACTTTCGCGCTTATTTCCTCTAGTTCTTTTAGTTTCTTTTGAGGACATCCTCACGGCGGGTAGCATTGTGTTCCCAGTAGTAGGCTTTCCTTCTCACGAGGTTCGGGCTTCTTTTTTCTTGAAGCTCGTCTGATCATTGTTCAGAACTTCTTTTGGTGTTTTGTAATACCCTGCTTGGGGTCCTCCCTTTCGTTCCGTTCCTAGGACCGGTACGTCTTTATCCTTCTTTGTCTTTTCGAGTGGTATTGCGAGGTGTTAGGGCTAGCTTGGTTAGGTTTTGGTCTAACTTCGGGTATTCCCATGGGTCCGGGTCGTTCCTCTTCTTTGCGTATAGGGGTGACTCTCTGTGGAATGCGGTTCGAATGACGGGTGGTGAGTCTAATCGCTTAGCAGAGTGGTTGTTCTTGACATGCCACAGGAGACCTCCTTCCCCCTTGGGTAAAGCGAGGATAAAATTGACGAATTAAATACCCTATGGGGTGAATATATGAAGTCGGTGCGAGAAGCGCCACAGCGGTCAGGTCCTAACGAGTTGAGCCTTTATTTGGGGAAGTCTTCGCAAGACGATATAGGCCCCCGTTTAGTGTCCAGGTTTGGTCTCTTGACGTATTGACCTCTATGTTGTTGAGTGCCCTGAGATGGTGTCTTTCGAGTGGCCTTTTGAGATGGCTCTGTTTTCTCGCATCCCTTTATAAGGGTTTGCGACATTTCAACGTCTGTCCCTCGGCTTTACGCCCGACTTAAGGGTATGCAGTTAGGTACATTAGTTGTCTTCAGGGATAAGGGCTTGGGTGTTCCTAGTATAGCTATGTTCCTAGACCTCTTCAACGTGAAGGAAGTCGCTGAGGGCTTCCTTTATTTATCTAAGCGTTCAGTAGCTGTGATCATCTCGGATCTCGTCTTCCCACAAATTTTGGATGGAGCAGCTACTTTTTATTAATGGTGAGTCGTTAGAAGTATGATCCCATTGACCGGAAAGATTCTAGCCCCAGGCGTTTAGGTACATGCGGACCACTCAGGAATCTCACGTGAGCTTTGCTTTGCTTTGGTTTGGTCTAGTCTTCCTGATTATAAGGTATCCCCTAACTTTGCATTGGATGTGCGCTCTTGGTGTCGTGATCTTGGCCACACGAGACGAGGACGTGAAACAAAGTTGGCTGATGTCTTCTGTGCTTACTCTGCGCTCAAATCAAGTCGGACATTCCGAGGTCTTGGGTTGAGAAGTCTTCCAGATCTTCTACTCCTAAGGCCTTCACCTCCATGTTATGAGGTTCTCCACGAGAGGCCTCCCAGTTGTCAAGCCCACCCCCAAGGGGAGGCTTCAGGCTCGGGTGGAGGCAGTTGTCGAGGGTCTCGAAGTGTGAAGCGAAGTCTTAGGACTTCTTGAGAAGAGCCATCCGACTGGGTAAAGCCAGGGTTCGGGGGCGTCTTCTTCATCACCCTACGCTCATGTCAGTGTAGGGGCAAATGTGCCATCTTAGGCGAGGGTTCCAAGAGGCGCCAAGTTGTGACCTAAGCTTTGCCTCTGCTGAGGCCGAGATTCCTCGGGGAGGCACAGCGGGCCCTCGGGTTGGAGTTGCTCACTTAATAAGTTTGGAGTCCTCCTGGCATAGCGCTAAGCCTCTCATTGATGTGGGGGACCACAGGGAGAAGGCGCTGGCTAATGTGGAGATGAGGATTCCTTGCTCTCCAATGCGGAGAAGCTTCTTCATTTGCTGCGATCTCATCCATCCTCGAGGATTCTAATCTCGAGAGGGTCGGTGCACCGCCGTTTGTTGAGAGGCTTTGGCTTTATCCTCAGGGGTTGCCTCCGTAAGTTCCGTGTGCTTTGTTGTTTGCCTTCCCATCTTGGTTTTGAGTTGTGTGTTGACTCTATGTTAGGTATCGGAAGGCGGCTGCCATCGAAGTTTGTGAGGGCGGGCGAGCAGTCTGGTGTCGAAGCCACCGCCTTCTGAGCTGGGTGGCTTCTCTTGCATGACGAGTGAGCGGGAGGCTGGGAGTGCAAAATATAGCGGGAGGGACAGTGGGAGGCTCCAGATCAGGGCCTGGGAGTTGCTTGGTGGCGCAGAGGCAGACGAGGTAGAGAGAAGGCGAGAGATGAAGCCAAGGTTCTTGGGGCGAACCCGGAAGATCGGATGGCGACTGCCGGCCCGCCTGGAATGAGCTACGGGTGGCTAGGGATGGGGTACATAGGCTGCTTGAGGAATGAGCTTGGTAGTAAGGAAGGCGCAAACATCCGGAATGAAGTGCTGGTGGCCGGAAGAGCTGCTGACTTCTTGCAGAGATGAGTTGCGTAATAAAGCGTTGCTCTACAAGACGGGCCCGTGCTTGAGAAGCTTTGAAGGTGAGGCTGTGGGCGGCTTGACCAGTGGTGTCGTGTCGCGGTTTCGGAGCGGGAAGCTGCAGTCGTTTAGGAGACGGGCGATAGCGAAGTTTGAGGCCCGAGGGCACACTCGATGGGATACGGATGGCTTACTTTCTAGAGGAGGGTTGCTAACGTCTACACGGGCTTGGATCTTAATTTTGATATTCCAGTGTGAGGAGGCATAGATTCCTTTTCCCACGGTGACTACTCTGAAACCCAGTGCCGGTGGCAGAAGCTCCCCATAACCGCTATACTGCTCCTAATCCTGGGCTGTGTCTGAACTCCTTGTACAATTTACTTGTTTATCAACCTTGGGCTTTGAACCGGGATATATGTAATGTCGTTCTTGGCTTTGATACTTAATGGTACTTGATTTTCTATCTCACCGGCTTTTACCCCTAATTAGTTCCTTGTCTTGCTCTGCTTTGGCCGGAAGGCTGGCTCTTGGATTCTGAGGGCCTTAGTTGGGCGGTTAGGTCTTGAAAGCGAAGTATTGAGGCTCACATGGGCTAATGATCTGGCTGAGCCAGGCTCTTGGGCCTCCTGAGGCCTTAGTTGAGGCGGTTAGATCTTGAAAAGCTAGCATTGAGGCTCCGTGGGGCTGTCACTGGTTGAAGGCTGGCTCCGCGGCTATATGGCCTTTGTTGAGTAGTTACAGGCTCTTAGCGAGGCGCATTGAGGTTAGTGGGCAGGCTAATCTGCTGGTGAGGCCGACTCCTGTAACTCTGGGCCTTAGTTGTGTAGTTGAGCTCTTCGCCCCGACTTCTTGAGACTCAGTGCGGGGCTAATCTGCTGGGTTTGGATTGGCTCCCCTAGGCTGAGGCCTTAGTTGGCGAGTAGTTGAGCTCCTTGGCTGATCTGGCACGGGGCTCAGGTGGGCCTAATCTGCTTGAGTGGGCGGCTCTTGGGCTCTGGGCCTTGGTTGGGCTCTTCCCGAGGCGAGTTCTTCGGGATAGTGGGCCCTAAAGCTACTGTGAGTTGAGCCCGGCTCTGGGCTACAAGGCCTTAGTTGAGCAGTTTAGCTCTTAGCCCCAGCTGCCGAGCTCCGTGGAGCTATCTGCCTAGTTTGACGGCTCTGGAGCTCCTGAGGCCTTAGTTGGCGATTGAGGCTCTTTGTGAGCTGCGAGGCTCCATGGGCTGTCTGCTTTGAGGATTGAGGTGGCTCTGGGCTACAAGGCCTTGGATTGAGCGGTTGAGCTCTTGGCCCAGTTCACGAGGCTGTGAGCTAATCTGCCTCATTTGACGGCTCCTGGGCTCTCAGGCCTTGAGTTGACAGTTGAGCTCTTAGCCGGCTGCGAGGCTTTGTGGGCTGTCTGCTTGAATTTGACGGCTCCAGCTATATGGCCTTTTGTTGGCTTGATTGAGCTCTTAAGCCCAGGCTTCCCGAGGGCCGTGGGCTAATGTCTAAGGCCCGAGGGCGGGCTGCGTGGCTGTATGGCCTTTTACGAGCATTTGAGCTCTTGGCTTGGTGCGAGGAGCTCGTGGGCTAATGTGCTGGTTGGGCCCGGCTGCGTGTTTCTCTTGGCCTTTACGACAGTTGAGCTCTCGGCCGAAATTTGCTGAGCTCCCCAGGCTGTGGCTCAGTGTCTGCCAGCGCACGGGTTAAACTCTGTGAGCTAATTTGTTGGTGCGTAGCGGCTGCCCGGCTGGCTCGAGACCCTTATCGGCTGGCGAGATGTCCACGTCGGATCAAGTATTCAATCTCTTTTTTTAACTGGATGCAATCATCATTGGTGTCCATGATCCTTGTGGAACTCACAGTATTTGGTGTCGTCTCTTTGTCGGGGTTTGACATGCGGGATGGCCACCTCGGGAACCTTCATGTTTCAACTTGTGGGACTGCGACATTGAAGAGATTTGTGGAGGGCGTCTTCAGAGGTGAATACTCTTCTTTATTCAGGTTGAGTGAATTTCTTGATCCTGGCGTTCCCTCGCCTTGTCGGGGGCCCAGCTCTACATTTTTCTTTGCTCCTCCCAGCCAGGGATCTGTCCTGTCTGCACATCTCTTGGGGCCTCGTTCTCTTTTTTTTGTTGCCCCTGCTCTTTTCCTTTTGAGCAGAAAAGCTTCTTTGCTTGGACAGGAGGGCTTCTTCAGATTGTATCTTCTGTTTTAGGCGGGGACCTCGGCCATGCTTGTGAGGGTTCTTTGAGATAAAGGGAGCATTAGGTCTTTCGAGCTACACTGACCCCTCTGATAGAAGCGATAACGGTGAACTTTTTGTCGAGAATATCCACCTTTAGCGACTCGGTGTTAAATCTTTGAACATATGACTTCAGGCTTTCTTGAGAGCTCTGTTTTATGGTCAGAAGGTGATAACTCGGCTTCCTGTATGTCCTTGCTCTGATGAAGTGGGAGACGAATGCGATGGAAAGTTCTATGAACGATTAGATGGAAGAAGGTGAGCCTATTAAGCGGTAGGGCCCGATCTTTAGGCCGCTGGTGGCGATCGCGAAGGCTCTGCGTCGTCACGAAGTCTAATATCAGGTGCGGTTCCGCCGATTTTTATGCGTATTGAGGGTAGTGCATGGGGTCTTTTGTTCGTCGAGCGTCTCGTCTGAGCATTGAACTTCTTGCAGGAAGGGAAGTCTGGCACCCGTGATGAATGGAGACTCGGTTTGTTGCACCAGGGCGTCCATGGAGACTAGAGCTCGGCCTTTTACTGC
Source organism: Tetrastigma voinierianum (assembly GCA_016808115.1). Classification (NCBI taxonomy): domain Eukaryota; kingdom Viridiplantae; phylum Streptophyta; class Magnoliopsida; order Vitales; family Vitaceae; genus Tetrastigma; species Tetrastigma voinierianum. The sequence goes on along the minus strand of JAEQBH010007891.1, from coordinate 40,215 downwards.
TACCTTCATGTGGTTGATTTCTTTCTGGATGTCCTTGAACCTTTGCTCCCGACCTCCTCCTCGTTCACGATCCTCTCACAGGGGTTGGTAGGATCATATACATTATGGCTAGTTTCTCCTTCTTTATCAAGCTTCTCGGCTGAGGGTCGAGGTGTTGCTCTTCTCGATTAACAGGGTTTTGGTCTTTTCGGGCCTGTCGTGTCTCCTGGTGGCGTCGTATTTGCCTTGTATGAGTTGTTCCAACTCTTTAAGCAAGTGTTAGTTGGTGAAGCGGAGCGCCTCCACCTCGTCTGTGTTGGCCTGCACTGTCTCTAACATGCCTCCGGGAGGTCGGTTGTCCGCGCCGCCTGGCTGGTCTTACATCCTTAGAGGATTGCGTGCTTACGCGTGTTAGGGTTATTACCATCGATCGTTTGAAGGTTAACTTTATTTGTAAAGGCCCATCATTCCATGAGCGGCGTAACTAATGATGCCTTTTCAATGAAGCCAGAATTTGGAGCATGTTGAATTCTTCAGGCCGATCCGTTGGCTGCGGATTTGAGACTCCTGCAAAACGAGAAACCAAAGGATCGACGGGCTACTTGGATTGCACTCTCCGATGCCTAAAGTCGAGTTTTTAGATGGGAGAAAAGACTAGCTGCTTAGGGGATGAAGTTTATGCGTACCTTTCACGATGTGGTATTTGCAATGTATTTATAGTGGATGATTTTACGATTGGATGAGTGATAAGGACTCTCTCTTATTGGATGAGGATTTTCTTTCCTTGCTCATTTTGTCGGATTAATAAGGGATAATTAGAAAAGCAGGTTATGGGAATTATTATTTCGCTTGTGGTGGAGGTCGATTCGATTTATAGGATATGGGCTCTTTGGGCTTCAGGTATTTGTCGGCCCTTGGGATGGATAGGCTGGGCTCTCAGTTTGGGCTGCATGGGAGGCCAGAGCCGTTTCTTGGACACCTTATAAGTCTTCTTTAATCTGCTTCTTGGACTTGGGAGTGGGCTGTATATTTTAAACCGATAAGATCGATTTTAAACTTAAAGTTAAAAATTAATGTTTTAAAAATCGGATTTTCAACTTCATTCCAATCTACTTTCACCAAGTTCTATATTTAAAGTCATAAATACATCTATTATTTTTCGATGTAGGACGTAAAAATCGATAATTCCCTTCATTAAGTCATAGCCAAGCATTTAAAGTTCTAAATAACAGCCAAACATTTAGAGCCCTAAATGAACCACATATATTTTTTATGTGGTATTTATTTAAAGCCCTAAATAAATCCAAGTATTTAAAGTCCTAAATGAATCCACTTATATTTTTTTATGTGGTATTGACATTTAAAGCCTTAAATAAATATAAATTATATTTGATGTCATTGATTCGAGCGTTGAACCATAAATCAATATTTTTAAATTTAGTGATTGGTTTTTAAAACATTAGTTAAAATAGTCATAAACAATAATTTTAATTTTTAGCCTAAAATCTTGGTTACCCCCAATAATTTTAACTTTTTTAAAAAGTTTAAAAGTATATTCACCCACCATAGTTTTGATGTTGCGATAAAAAATTATTTTAAAAATAGAATTATTTTGAAGGAATTGTTTTTGTTAAAACGGTTATTTTGGGACATGATGTTCCCATATTCATCAGTGAGTGTCTTAAAACGGACAGACGGGGGAAAAGAAAACCAAGAAAAAAAAAAAGCAAAAACGACAAAGAAAGATTCTAGCCAAAGTTTTATGAATCAGGCGAAAATTTGGACTATTTTCATCTGGTTTTCTTCTCGATCTTCTTGTTTTCATCTTCAATCGTATATATTTAGCTTGTTGTCTTCAATCTTATGCTATGTTTTTGTGTTTCTAGGGTTGAATTCAGCTCAGCTAGCCAAGATTTTTGATCTTTGTGTGCGTTGTTCAGTGGATTTGTTGGGGACAGTTGGAATTTGATGGATACCAATAATTGGAGGCCTGGTCGAGCTGAGCCGGCCGTGGATACCGCCGATTGGAGGACTCAGTTGCCACTCGATGATCGTCCATGGATTGTGAACAAGATGTGAGTGTTGTTTGTTTCCCGATGTCTGATTATTATTTTTCTTTTTCCTCTTTAGGGATATCTTGGAATTGTTTTCAGTTCAGGCACATGAATTTTGAGGAATATGTTTTTGGTGGTGGGTAATGGGTTGTGTCGACTGTTTTATTTATGAATCATTGAGAGTTGGTTTGTGGAGGCTGCGTCCCTGAGCTCACAGTGCGGGGACTACCGCTGGACAGGGTGGTAGTGGAAAAATAATTTAAATCTGGTTTGATTTTGATGAATTTGGTTTTGGGCTTATGTTTTGACCCATAAGCCCTGTGATTTTGAAAGAAAATTTAAAGAAAAAAATAAGGGGGATCTGTTTGTGTTAGAAGAAGGCCCTCATGGCCTAACTGAGTCCACGAGAAATTCAGTATGGACCTTCTGCTCGGATAATTTCCTCCTTTGCTCTTGGTTTTTTGCAATGGTTTCCGTAAAATTTTGGTGTTTGTCTTTGTTTCCGTATTTTATTGTTGTGCCATGAGTTCCAACATCTGGTTTTGGACCTGGCTTAGGGTTTTAGAGTCGTGTTTTGGGCTGCTTGATTTAGATGAATATGTATGTTTGAATTATTATTTTCATTCCCAAAGAGTTTATTTCCCCTGATAAAATTGATGAATTACAGATATTCTTGGCTGGGCAGTTGATGAGGTTATGGGAAATGCTGCTTCCTTTAAGCTCTTTCTAAAATGGATATTTTCAGCTTCCATTTTGATTCAGTTGCCTTATTGTTCCATGGGTCCTATGTTTTGAAGTTTAAATTGCCAAATTTGATTGGGTTGGCATGCTTCCTTACGAAACTTCACATTCTCACACTGTCTCCGTTCAGATTTGGATTGGCACATGTTGTTCTATCTATGTTGGCTGGTGCAGTGTAGTCAATCGTAGTTCGAGTTCTTATGCAAATAAATGAAGGTGATAATTCAAATAAATTAGACATCTAACGTAAGATAAAGGAGGATCTGATGATTGCCTATGCTTCTCACTTATCCATTTTATATAAGCTATCAGACTAATTGCCCAAATTTTGACTGAAGAATGGATGATTGGAAAAAGCTTTGAATAGATGAGACAAAGCTACCTTCCATAATTCTTAGAAGCAAATTTCCTTGGGCTTGCAGAACTCATGTGAGTTGTTTATGGTGCATCATCTTTGATGTTGAAGTTGTTATGCACCTGGCTTAATACAGCAGTATGCTTTTATTGTATTTTCCATATCTATAACTTGGTGGATGATGTAAAACACCTGTACAATATAACAGAGAGGAGGGTTGGTGCTGCATTAGTATCAGAAGCCAGAAAATACCATGGATAAGGTAATCAACAGGGCTGGGAAAGAAATTGAGTTTTGTCTTTTGTTATTGTCTGCTGAACTTGGCCTAGAGGGGCTTGTTAAAAGTTCTGTTTTTCTGAGGTCATGTTTTAAGGCAGTCTAAACAATGGTCATCTAGGCTAGACTAGTCTGCTAAGGTACTTTCTAGACGTTCCTGGCTTCTAGTCTCCTGTATAGTTTCAATATAGTAGTACTTGAAGGGAACCTGCTTGAATCTGAGTTCGAATTTGAATAATATGTTGGGATTTATTGAATTGGTAGGGAAGTAGGAACATAATTGATTCATAGTTCCATATTATCCACTGAATGTTGGTTCCCATCGTTTGAAAGTTCAAGCAAGTCAAGGTATAATAAAGACTTCACGAACAATTTAAGAGCACATTATAAATTATAGATGAGTGAGTTCTCACATAAACATGCGAGAACAGGAAAGAAGCTAGAGGCAGCAAAGGTAATAAAATGTGCCCCAAAGGTTGAAAGGATGACAGCAAATCCTGTAAACTAGGCATCCTTCTGATTTACTTAGAAACATAGAATGTTAAATTTTGGTATAGGGTTTCGGCAATAAAATTCTGAATGAAGTTTCTTGTTTGCGAGTTTAAGAAATAAGGTTTGAAACACCATTTTCTAGCCGCTCTCTCTTTTACTGTGCATTCTAAATTTGAGTTCCATGCAATGCTGTGTGTGGGTTGGATATCTGCTAGACATGGTTAACTCATTGCTACTGTGATTTTCTAATTGAGAATTAAGAACTTCTTCGTTACTTCATTTCAGTAATCCATTTAACCTGTTGTTTGTTTCTTACTCCTAGGCTGGACGCTTTTAAGAGGCATCTCTCTGTTTCTGGACAAAAGGATCTGCATGAGCTCAGGGAAATCATTGTAAGGTTTGAGGAAAACATTTATACAGCTGCCACAAGCCAGGTATATACATCATGCAAAAGTCTTATAAATTTGGTAACCTGCATGAGTTGGTTTATTCTACTAAGTTTCAGCTGTTGATTCCTTTTCTCTGTTGTCTGGTCATCTTAGCTGTTATCATTTGTATTTCTGTTACCTTGATGCCTAATTTCTATTATGTATATTATTGTTGATTCCTTTTCTATGTTGTTTGGTCATTGACGCTGCATATATCACCATATTCTGGTTATCTTATGGTTCATTTCTATAAAAATAATTATAGACATAAAAATTTAGTTAGACATTATCATTTGTCAATTTGGAGATTGACAAGTGGCATGTGGTGTATCAGAAAGGTAACACGTGGCGAACTTTAAAAGACTACAGAATTTGGTCTTTCAAAATTGATCAATTTTTTTGTTAGAAGAGAACTAAAGTAAATATTCTCTTATTACAAATTCCAAATGGAAACAAATATTTGAACTGAAGTCAGAAGAGAATAAAAACATAATTACTATTCCCTGGTTGGCAAATTTCTTTAATTAATAAGACAAGTTGTCAAAATCAAGGAACCAAATTGCTTCGAATTAAGCAACTAAATCATGGGTAATTATCTAATTTCACCTATAAATAAGAGATGACTCATTCAATAAGGGACTTCTTTAGATTGTCAAAAATGACTTTATATTGGAAAAGAAGGCTTCACAAAGAAGAAAAGGCCTCACAAAATCTTCCTGCATGTCCATGAAACAAAACAAGTACTATAGACGTGATTTTCGCCTACACATGCTATCTTTGCATTTCAAGAATTTTATTTGGGAATAAGCTATGGATGACTCTCTATTGATCTCTCAAATAAAACAAATATTTTCATTTTCATTGTCTGAAAAATTGTGATCGATGTGCAATTATTAGAGGAACTATTCTTTTGCAAAAGAATATTTTCTGCAAAGACTGTAACCTATAATATTTCCAATCTTATTCCAACTTGCAAAGATTGTCAAAAGAGGATTTAAATAAATATTCTCTTGATGACAAATTCAAAATTCTCTTATTGTTAAATTTTATAATTGAAGAAGGCAGTTGCCAAAATGAAGGAGTTGCATTTCTTTGAATTAAGCAACTAAATCTTGAGGATTCGCTAATGAGTCCTAGCTCAAGTGGTTAAGAGTTAGGGTGACCATAGGGAGGGGAGGGGTCTAGGTTCGAGTCTCAGTGGAGACAAAGATTTTTTTTTTTTTGATGAGTAAATGCAATTTATTAAAAAACCAAAAGAGGCAGGGAGGCGCAGTAAAGGGACCCTCGAGAACAAGGAAAACAGAAAACCACTTGCATAAACTACCTTTAATGAGTCCAAAAAAATCCAGAAAGCTAGGATCTAGACCTATTAGTCAAGTACATATTTGTACCAGACCAATAATTACAAAGGAATAAGGCCTTCATCCTACGGTAGAGCTCCCTATTTTCAAAACGATGTTGCTCTTTCACGCCAAATAGTCCAAAACAATGTTAGAGCGTGCCATCCAAGCCCCTTCTTAGTCTCTTTCCCACACAGGGAGCCACGCCACGAGATGAGGTTTGGCGAGAGCAGAGCTTAGAGACATGATTCACCCCAAAAATCGCCAAGAGAAGATCCCATAACAACCTAGCCACAGGACAGTGTAATTCAAGGAGACAAAGATTGTGAGGTACAAAATACTATGATGTAATTCAAGGTGAATAGACGTCAAAAAAAAAAAATCTTGAGGATTCCAAAATTTATTACCCTAATTTCATGTATAAATAAGTGCAAAGGCTCCAGAATTTATGGGCCTTAGTTTTGCAATTTTTAGGTCACCTCTAGGTTAATCATTGGATTGATCAAGATACGTTGATTGGGTGGCAAGATTCATGCAAGAAAAAAGAAAGATATGGATGGCTGCTCCCGATCTGCCTGTTACGGACAATTTGGGGAGAGAGAAATAGGGCTGTGTTCGAAGATGTGGTGTCCTCAGTTCAAAGGATGAAAAATGCTTTTGTATATGTTCTCTGGTTCTTGGTCAAGAAGTATACTTCATGTATGCTTTGGATTCGCCCCTCTTTCTTTAATATATTTCTGCTGGTTTTTTCCTATAAAAAATTTCACCTATAAATGGGCGGTGACTTCATTCAATAAGGGGACTTCTTCGGATCAGCAAAAACGACTCTACAAGGGAAAGAAACTTCATAAAATCTCCTTTAAGTCAATGAAATAAGAAATACTACACCTGTGATTTTTTCCCACACATGCAATCTTTACATTTCAAGTTCATAGAGATAAATACATGCAATCCTTGGTTGATCTCTCGAGAGAAAAAAAATCTTTATCATCTTCAACTTGAATTGTGATTGAGGTAGAAGAATCAAAGGAAATATTCTTTTGCAGAATAATATTGTCTACAAAGATTGTTTCCCACAATATTTTCAATCTTAATAAAATTCTTGTTTGCATTATTTTCTATTGTTTTGTTAAATTTTGGAGACCCTATGACATTGTGTGTACAATAACAATAAAAATAACAATTGTGTTGGATATCCTTTATTTATCAAAATATTTACTCAGCCATTCATCTCTTTATCAATCTTGGAACATTATTTGGTATTTGATAAATTTTCTTTCGTCCATTCAAAATATTTGAATGTGTATGTTAGTTGAGTTCTTAACTTGAGATCCACTGATAGGTGTGTGTTTATATAAACTATTTCTTTTGAATTTCAGTCCGACTACCTGCGAAAAATGTCACTGAAGATGCTTACACTGGAGACAAAATTTCAGACTGCAATGGCCAGTAATCTACCATCCAACTCTGCGGGTAATAGCAAAAACCCCCAAGATAAAGATAATAAGAATATTATTACATACTGTGTCCTTCCATTTCCATATTAATGATTGATATGCAGTATGGTGTTCTTGCTTTTTCTTTATTTTCATATTTCAAGAACACATGCATTGACTCACATGCAAAATGTACTGTTAAAATTTGTTTCCTGTGCATTGAAGCCAAATTCATCTTTATGATGGATTTTAATATATATATATATATATCGCTTTTTATGCATACAAAAGGTATTGTTTTGTGAAGTCTTAAATCTTTTACAACAAAGCATTAGTTCTTATCATGTATACCTCACGCACCCTCCTTTAGGCACATTAATATATTTTCTCCTTGCCTACACACACACACACACACTTAATATATGTTTACATATTGAGCAATGCTAATTGCTGATTTATTATCACATTAGAGTTTCATAGGCTTACTATATTGAATCTTCAAATCTTCTAGAATGATCTTGACCCATTACAATTCTCATACTCCTGCTACCATAGCTCTAAACTTTGCTCTGCGGCAGCCGTGCTACCACATTTTGTTCTTACTCACCACCAAGATACTAAATTTACCCCAAGAAAGATACAATAGCCTATAGTTGACTGCTTGTCCAATGGAGATCCTGCAAAATTTGCATTGGTGTATTATTTGATGTTTTCTTGAATAAGATTCCCTTTCCCTCGATGTGCCTTTAAGTAATGGAGGACTCGGTAGGCTGCTTGTAGGAAAATTTCCCTCAGATCATGCATGAATTGACTAATTACACTCATTGAATAGGCTATGTCTAGTATGTGCAAGATAAATGAGTCTCCCAATAAGTTGTTGATACATTTTTCCATCCATTTTCTTCTCTAAGTGCTTCACTCGATTTGTGATTTTTCTGTTCAATGGGAGTCGCAACCGGTTTACTAGCCATCATACTTGTTTCCTTGAGAAGATTGATGACATATTTTTGTTGAGAAATGAAAATGCCTTGCTTAAACCGAGCCACCTCAATTCCAAGGAAATACTTCAATTATCCGAAATCTTTTAGCTAAACTCCTTGGCCAAACCCAGCAGCTAAGAGTATCTTCTCTTTTCATCATTCCTTGTCTTAATAATGTCATTAACATACACAATTAATGATGTGACTCCCCCCAAAAGCTGAATGTTTTATGAAAAGTGTATGATCTCCTTGGCTTTGTTTGTAACCATTAGCTATCATTACCTTGGTAAACTTCAACATGAGGGCGTTTAACCCATATAATGCCTTATTTAACCCGACAAACCTTGTTCCATCACCCCCATTGAACCTAGTGGAATACTCATTTTAATCTCTTCTTTTAAATCACACCCTGAAAAGGGAAAGCATTTTTACATCATCTTGTTTTAGTCCTATCAAAATTAACAGGCAAGGATAGTAAATTTTTTACTGTATGCATCTTTGCCACTAGAGCAAATGTTTCTTGATAATCCACTTTATATGTTTGAGTACACCCTTTTGCAACCAGCCTTGCCTAGTACTGTTCTAGGAAGCCATCAACTTTAAATTTTACTGCAAACACCCACTTGCAACCCACTGGTTTCTTACTACTAGGTAAATCAACCAATTCCCAAGTTTTTTTCTTTTGTAATGCATCCATTTCAACCTCCATAGCAAGTCTCCATTCTCTCTTTGATAATGCTTCAAACAATGTAATTTGGGGAATCGGATTGAAGTCTTAAAGTTGAGCAGGCTTTTATGGCTGAGAAAATCTACGAAAGGCGTAAAGTTAGGCCGATGGACATAGTGGCCTTTTGTGCATTCTCGGGTTATTTTTTCTCAAAACTATAGATCATAGTTAAGATTAGGGCTTTGGGTTATGTTCAAGAATTGTTACCTCATTTCTAGGACTCTGTTCAGTAGACTGTTCTTGCCTCGTTGTTTCCATGGGATCCCTTCTTCTTTCATACACTTGGTCAAATCAAAAGTGGTTAAAGATCTGACTATCTTCTTTCTTTTCCTCTATCGACTCTTTGAATTGTGAGCTTGGAATAGGTTCCAAAGACATTGGTAACACTGAAAGGATTTCTTTTGATTTAAATGACTTAAATTAGGGGATTATTTCTTGTGGTGGTAAGGCTAACTCCTTATCTTCAAGTATAGATAACTCCCCCTGAAGATAAGGAGTGGATAAGTATGACTTATTTTCAATAAAGGTAACATTAGCTGAAACATAAAGTTTTCTAGTGGATGGATGATAGCATTTTTATCCCGTTTGAGTAGATGAGTACCCCACAAAGACATATTGAAGAGCTCTAGGATCTAATTTTCCCCGGTTATGATTGTAAATATGGACAAAGGATGTGCACCCAAAAACTCGAGGAGCAAGGTTGAAGGAGGATCGAATATTAGGATAGAATTGATACAAGGTTTCAAGTGGACTTTTCCAAAACTCTAGAAGGAATCTTGTTTATGACATATGCTAATATGAGTACAACCTCTTCCTAGTACAATTAAGAAGATGATGGTTTTTTATTTCTGCCACTCCATTTTGTTAGGAAGTGGTGATATAAGATGATTCATGTACAATTCCTTCTTTTGGAACTACTGAATAAAATTTGATTGAAATAATCACGAGCATTGTATGAGCTGATTTTCTTTATTTTTGTACCAAACTGATTTTAAACCATTGTACTAAAAATAGGGAAAATATGACTCACGTCATATTTATTTTTGAGCAAATAGGTCCAAGAAACTCTACTACAATCAACAATAAATGTCACGAACCACCTAGATCTTGAGATATTTGGAATGGTAGATGGTCTCCAAATGTCACTGTGAATTAGAAAGAAAGGAGAAGATCTTTTATTACTTATAGGGAAGGATACACGAGTATGTTTTGCATACTCACAAATGTCATAATGAAAAGATTGAATATCTAGTCCCTTGAATAAGGTAGGAAACATTAGTAATCGATGTGGAAAGACACATGACCTAGATGCCTATGATGTACCCAAATGATCGTTATTTGATGAAGAGAAAAGGGAAGTAAACAAAGTAGACTTAAATAGTTCCGGTTGACTAGATGTACTCAAGTAGTAGAGTCCATTATGCTCATTGGCAAGTCTAATCTTCCTCTCCCCAGTCTTTGGTCTGAGAATTCACAAGGAGGCATAAAATATAACCGCAGCAAAGTTAGATCTTGGTTAAGTTTTGTATTGAAACAAGATTAGTGGATATGTGAGGGACATGAAGAGCATTTTTAATGACCAAATTTGGGGTAACCTGGATATCTCCTATACCAGTCACTGTGGTGGTAGTTCCATCAGCAACAACAATTTTCCTATTGCTTGGACAAAGTGAGTAAGTTTCAAAATGATTTGGATTATGGGTCATATAGTTAGTAGCATCGGAATCAAGGATCCAAGCATTCCTAAACTCATTACGTGAAGCATTTAATCCAAGAGAAATTTGAGTTTCACTTGAAAGAGTGAATGAACACATACTCGGAGTTGATGCTTGAGAACTAGAAGGTGGCTGAATATTTTGAAGTAAAGTTGGGTTGCACACAACCTTTTCTTCTTCAACAATTGAAGAAATGGAGTCTGACATGATTGATGTTGATGAAATAGTAGTAAAGGATAAATGAGATCAAGAAATAATGGTAGAAAAAGAAGCCTGAGAATTTCACCAACAATTAAGGCGGGAATCAGGCTTCGATTAGGCAATGAAGGCTAGAAAAAGAAGCGAAAATCTGGAATAGAGAAGCTTGAAGAATGCTGAAAAATCCGGTACAACAATGAAGGCTGCCCTGAAAAATTCCCACAAAAGCGAGTGATACGACAATGGAAGTACGCACGAGAAAAATCCTAGAAACCTTGAAGCCGATACCATGAAGAAAGCAGGCCCAGTATTGGAAGTTTACATTAATTCTTGAATGGCTTTGTACAACCTATATTACGCACTTATATACACATATTTTGTACGTTGAAAAGGGAATTTCCCATAACAATTTTCTAAAATTTAAGGATATGATTATTCACTTCCCATACCTAATTCTATAATTAGATTATTGACCTTGATTTTTTCCTAAAAAATGTGATTTAAATAATTTCCCACACCCATAATCCGCATGGTTTGATGAGATGTGGCTCTTGCAATAGCATGGACCAACACTAGGGCCTCTTCCTCCTCTTCTTCGAGCTTGATGCTTTCTTCATTCGTTTCACCTTCCTCTTCCCCCTCTAGCAAATAAATCTATCTCCTCTTGCACTTAAACCCTGATTCAAACTTTTCGTCACAATAGTAACATAACCTCTCATCTCTTCTAGCTTGCATCTTTACCGTGATATTTTTTTTTATTGGAGGATTTTCAGATTTCCTCGTTCTACTTTCTTGTATATGTAGGCGCTAGATTGGTAGTGGTTCGAGATGAGGACTTGACTTCCCTTGACCATCGCCTCCATGTTGTTTTTTTGTGGCAATGCCACTCCACATGCTTGGAGCTTGGGAAGTGAGTGGGCTATGTGAAAAGGATAAGAAGAAGGATGAATGAGTAATACAATATTGGATAGAAGAAAAGATGCTACTTTTCTTATTGAATGAATGAGTAATACAATATTGGTCCTACCTATTTATATACAAAAGGAAGACACTAAAAGGAAATAATATAAAGTACAAAAGGAAAGAGAATAATATACAAGAAAGGAAAGAGTCAAACCACAGGATATTCTATGGAATATTCCTATGATACTTAACTACTCCCCCTCAAGCTGAAGCATATAGATAATTTTTTTTTATGAGTAAAAGCAATATATAAATATCACCAAAAAGAAATGACCCTGAGGAAGGCCACCGGTATCTGAGGGAGTGTACAGAGGGTCCCTCAGGAATAAAATGGCTGAGGAAGCAAGAGAAAACCAGCTAGCTCCTTAATTACACGACCAGTGAAAAATCAACTAAAAGATGCAGAGCTATCGGCCCGTGAACATATTTGTCCAAGACAATAATTCTGAAGGAATAAGACTTTCATCTTTTGAGAAATTTGAGGCTCCTATTATTTATTCTTTTAATCGGAAGCGATATATTGAACAAAGAAACAAGACTGAAAAGGTACACGAAGTGCTACAAAAGAAACCACAAGGAGTAGAAAAAAGACAAAAAAAAAGTGCCGATAGCAAATCTAACGGGCCAAAAAACCACCACCAACACAAACCCGAGGGCGAAATAACAAACCACATCGACCCCTTAACACGATACACCCACTCTAAGAAACCTATAAGTGAAGATATCTCTTCACCTATGTACAAACTATTCTAACTCCACAAGTTATAAACAAAAGAATGCTTTAGCTTTTGTACATCAACAATCCCATCTCTAAAAGCTATGCGATTACGCTCCTTCCACACTGTCCAAAAGATGCAAGATGGAACAGATTTCCACATGTTTCTTCTTTTTTTTCCAACAAAAGAACCCTTCAGCGGGGAGAGCCTCATGTAGTTTTGGGAAAGACCCAAGATAATCCGATTAAGGAGAGAAAAAGAACCCAAAGGTGGCTGACCATTGGATAGTGCAACAAAATATGATGGGCGGATGACCACAGAGATAGCAACGATTGGGAATGTGCCACCCCCTTCTTTGGAGCTTGTCTAAAGTTAAAATCTTACCATAGGTTGCTTCCCACGCAAAAAAGGTTGTTTTGGTGGGAACACAATGAACCCAAATGCCTTAATGGGGAACAGAGGAGTACCCCTCGGACTTAGCACTTTGGCCTTCTTGGCGAAAGAACACCCTAAACCCAGGCCCTTCAAGAGATATTATTTGGCTCGAGGGAGACCCTTTCTTTACCGCCAGGGAGTTGAGGAAGAGCCACGGCCCGGGGGCTCCTTCCCAGGACATTAAAGTCTCTATAAAGATTAAGTTTCGGTTGCCCGTTCCCATTGGGTTTGATCCCCGAAACATCATGCAGTCTCAAACTTGTGGCTTGCTAAATAAAAATAATAGGAAGGAGTGTCTAAGAGGAATGAGTTCCACACAGAGATCAGCCAAAACCTTATCCTAGTCTTTGTTATGACAATAAATCTCGATTCTCTTTCACCAAATTTGGATTCTTTCCAACTGAGTTGTTTTAACTACTGCCAAAATAATAGTCAAAACAAAGTTAGAGTCTTTGTCCAACCCTTCTTCCATCTCTTCCTCACAAAGGAACCACACCATGAGAGGATGGTTTCTCTAAGGGATATAGATCATATGCATCGAGAGCATTGCAAATGTACTTAATCCACCAGGACCTCGAAAGCTAGGTGAAAATGTACGCTAGTTGTGGTCGCTCAGTTTAGTAGGAAACTAGTAGTCATGCATCATAATGCGATCTTCTCTCGAATGAAGTGACAATCTACTTCAATATTTTTGGTCCTCTTATGAAAGAATGAGTTGGTGACAATGTGTAAGATTGCTTGGTTATCACATACAAGTTTCATTTGTTCATTCTTCGCAAATCTTAACTTATGAAGAAGCTGTTTGAGCCATATGAGTTCATAAGTTGCCAAAGCCATAGCTCGGTACTCAGCTTCAGCACTAGATCTGGCTACTACATTCTATTTCTTACTCTTCCGGGATATTAGATTATCTCCAGAAAATACAAAATCTAAGTAGAGGCGTCAATCTATGAAGCGAGCATAGCTGCCCGATCTACATCACAATATAATTTATGAGTGCCAACTCTGTTTCGTATAACCCTTGGCCTAGTGTTCATTTGATATAACGGATGATACGACTCACAACATCCCAGTGACTATCACGCGGTGACTACAAGAACTGACTAACTATACTCACAGGAAATGAAATGTTCGGTCGAGTGATGGTAAGGTAGTTCAATCTCCCCACAAGTTATCAATACCTCCTTGGATCTTGTAGAGGCTCCTTGTCACAGGTACAAACGATGTCGGATCACACAAGGTATCACACAAGTTTTACAATCTAATATGCTCGGTTTCCTCGATATATCAAGATGTACTTTCACGAGGCATAATCACACATAGTGGGTGGTTATCGATCCTTGAAAAGTATTTGACTTTCCCCCGAGTCTTTTTGTTTGAAGTGGCTAAGAGGCATTGAACAACTTTTGAATACCATCCGTCATTGCTGTTATAATTTCGTTACATAAACATTGGATAGATGCTCTGCCTTGAGGATGTATGATGATAGAAAACATAGTGGTTTGATGTACTCCGAGTCATACCAAACTCCTATACCTTGGAGCTAAATTGGCCAACCCAAGCTCGAGGGGACTGCTTTAAGCTATATAAGGAGCAGCGTGGCACGCATGCCGACGGACTCCCCTTTGAGCAATGAAAGCCCGAATTCTGGTTTGCTCCATATATATCTCTTCTACGAGGTCACCATGGAAAAAGACATTCTTATTGTCCAATTGATACTGGGGCTAAGATCTCATAGCAGCCATAGATAGGAAAAGACGAATCGAAGCCATCTTGGTAACTGGAGAAAAAGTGTCATAGTAGTTGGAGCCATATATCTAAGCATACCTCTTGGCAACTAAACAAGCCTTAAGACGGTCTACTTAATCCTAGACCCATTTAAGCTGCTATAAACCCAATGACAACCAATAAGAGACTTGCCAGTAGGTAAGGTGACTAGGTTCCATGTGCCAGTAGAATGGAGAGTGGCCATTTCTTCAACTATTGTCTATTTTCTAGTTCGGATGAGAGAGGGTCTCATGCACAGTTTTGGGTGGAAATAGAAAGATGCGATGATAAGTCGAGGGGAATTATAAATAGGATGAAGATATATGTTTTTTTAATGGATATAAATAGGATGAAGGTTACAGAGGGAATGGATACCTTTTTGAAGACGATGGGAAGATCGGTGGGAGGCTGGTAGACCAACGTCGTGAAGGAGACCGCCGTAGGAAGTGAGTTGGCGGGAGGCCGGATGTCGGTACATGGGCGGTGGGTATAAACACTACCAGAAATCAGATCGAGGTGGAGTTCTTTGAGTATAGATGAGGTATGGGAGCAGGACAAAGGAGGGGGTAGCGATGAGCATATTTGAAATATTTGGAAATATACGCGTTGATATTTCTGGAATATGTGATATCGATAATGCTGTCGTGATATCATCGATCGGTGTGTTTAAAGGATAAATTCGAGTTTTTAGAATATCGCCAAAATATCGGTGGTATTTCCCAGTTTTCCGATATTTCCAGATGCGTACGACATATTTTAAGCGGGATTTTTCGGTGGTGACTTATTGTCGATTAGACTTAGTCAAATTTAACAAAATATACATAAGAGGGGAGTTGAACAGGTCTAAATTTGTGTAAAGCAAGCCCTTGTCCCCAAACTATGGCTTTTTATAATTAAAGACATTGAACAATATATATTGAGGAAATAGATTATCTTGCTTTTTTATTTAATAATATTATTTCAAAAATTAAGTTTGAAAATTTCAAAATAATATATATCAAAGTATTATGAATTGACAAGATAAAGTATTAATATATATTTTAATTATAAATTAATAACAATAAAAAATATAAAATAACAATAATAACAATAATTTATTTTGATGGATAAATCCAATAATATATATTTAATTTTTAAGATTCTGATTATATTTGTGATAATTTTTTTTTAAAAGTGTCTTTTAAATAAAATGTAATTATAATAATTACGACAATATAATTATAATAATAATTGGCTAAATTCTAATAATATATATTTAAAATTTTTAATATTACTTAATTATTTTTCATGATAATCTTTTTAAAAGATAAGCATTATCTTTTTGAGAAAATAAAAATATTTTTAAGAAACTTTTTTCAAAGTATTTTTCGTAATTTTTATATAATTTTTAGTTTTATATATATTTATGTAAAAATGATTTGATATATCAGAGTATATCTATAAAATCTAAATCACGATATATCAGTCAAAACTTTATATATTTTTATCCTTGGAGATGGGGCATTGGAAATTTGCAGGAGGTAGGTGGTGAGAGCATAGAAGAATGCTTTCAAAAAACACCTTGACTGTGAGCAAAAACAAAGAAGTATCTCGAGTAATGGATTGAAGGTCAGAATATCAGGAAGATACATTTCGTGGCTTTGGCTGAGAGCTTGTCCTGTCTAATAGTAAGAATATGGACAAAATAGATATAACCAAAGACACGAGGAAACAAAGATAAATTTGGATTGGGGAGAAAGGATGGCATGGGGGATCTAATCGTAGACTAGATGGCATACGATTAATCAAATAACCGGAAATTGCAAGATTTGCGTCAAGTCAAAGCGTTGAGGAACCTTATGATGGAGTAAGAGTGCGAATAGTTTCAACTAGTATTGGTTAACTTTGCTCGACCACTATTATGTTAAAGGGGGAGTGTAAGCATAAGAAGGTGATGAAGAAAGAGTCCATGTGTGGTTAAGGAGGAGGAGAATGGTGCGGAGGCAGAGTATTCTTTGGCATTATCACTTGCGTGAAATCTGAATTGAAGTATTAAATTGAGTTCACGAACTTTAACATGAAACTTTTGGAAATGAAAATAACTCAACAGGGTTTTTATTTAAAAATAATAAGTACATCGAGAATAATCATGTATCTAAAAGTAACAAATGATGCAGACTGAGTAAACTTCCGGTCAGGGGATTAAGCTTATCTATTGGACAGAAGCTTTAAGGAGCTTTTGTTAAGATTGATCAGATGCTTTAGGAATGGAGACCTTGGTAACATAATTTTTACAGAAGTTGACGCGACCGCCCAATTGAGGACAGAGCGAAGAAAGCACGGGAACCATTTTCGAACCTTGGAAATGTTGGGGTGGCCCAGGGACTATGAATGCGGAGAGGGAGCATCCGTGGAAGTGTAAGTGAGTGGAAGATGAGAGCAAGAGTTGAGATGAAAGAGGTCTTGAAACTCCGTCCACAGCCTTAATCGTCCTCCCATTACTTTGGTCCTATGTGTGAAGCTTGAGTTATCGAAGGTAATCGAACGAGAGGTGGGTCACGAGGTCGCTTACGGTGGAAATCGGTTGAAGGAGGAATCGGGAACATAAAGGACAAGGCGAAGGCGGAAGGAAGGGCATGTGCTAAGCCAGGTCCTTTAGCTATGGTTTTGAGATCCATTGGCCCAAACTAACTTGCATGGAGTAAAGGAGAAGTAAAGATGCGAGAAGAGAAAAAATGTCCTTATTGGGAAGATGATAACGGGCTCAAAATAAGAAAGTCAGGGTCAGGATGAATGTGAAGGCAAGTAGAAGCTTAATACGGAGTGCAGGCCCGGAGATGGAATGGATTCTTAGATTTGGTACTGAGTGAGGTCAGGAGATCTCATATACTAGATTGGGTGTAGAATAACTCCTCAGCTATGGATGAGACCCTTTGAGTTTATTCACGCCAGTGATCATGGGAGTTCAGGACAAATACGAATACTTACGGTCCCTTTGTCGACCGTGAAGCTGAAAAAATTGAGATTTGGAGTTTTGGTGATATGTGGGAAAAAACACCTTTTTGAGGAGGCATTGGACAACTCAGAAGTGAAGATGCCATAGATCTCGGAAGAATCAAAGGGAGATATAAAGCCGGCTTGGAACACCGGAGAGAAAAACGTAACCACATAGTTGGCAGGAGCAGCAAAGTGGGGGAAGCGGGGTGACGGTGGTGCTCGTCCCGGTGGTTGGCAAAACTGGTCATGGAGCGCATCGTCGGGAAGTGGGCCGCGTGCCCTCATGTGTCGGCGTGGAGAACGCTAAAGAGAGCTGAATCAGCATGTGGAAAGCGAGTCAAATCCTTTGGTTGAGGGTGCCAAGTTGCTTCCATGGAATTGAATTTGGGTCTCGACAAACTTGATGGTGGGGTCGCTATCCAAGGGTTACGGAACAATGGCGAGAAAAGAATTTCTCCCGATAAGGAGAAGATTATGGCATTTTTAATAGGGTTCTAAAGCTTCTCACGATGAATGTGGGTAAAAAGGAGTTTGGAATGAGACAAACTACTTGATGGATTGTCGGGAAAATAAAGACACAACAAGGAAACCTTTTTAACGAGCAACTTTCAAGACTTTTGATACCATGTGAAGGATAGAAGAAAAGATGCAACTTTTCTTATTGAATGAATAAATAGCCACAATATAGGTCCTACTGTTGCCTTATACAAAAGGAAGACACTAAAGGAAACAATATAAAGAACAAAGAAGGAAAAGAATAATATACAAGAAAGGAAAGAAGTCAAACCATAATAGAATATTCACATGTCTTTCAACCGAACTTAAAAGGAAACATCGCATCACTTGGTTTTTGATTGGGTCCCTCAAACCATTAATGAGGAAACATTGTACAAGAGTGCTTTTGCCCAAGCCTTTGGTTCACGCACACCATTAGTCGCTTCCACCAATAGTTTGCACGATAGATAATATGCGGATGAGGTTTGCCTCAATTTTGTGATCTAGCCAATTGGGTTTGTCATACTTGCCAAATCATGTGATTATTTCGGTAGCTTTTAAATGTCTCCCGATTCAAGCCTTTTGGCCCGATGCTTCCTTGTCACTGGGAACCAATCTAAGACGCTTTCCTTCTAATATATTGAGGGCGTCCCTACTTTCTCTAGTTCTAGCACTTCATTGTACTTGAAAATTTTTTTCGCACTTGTGCAGTGACCATCCGAATTTTCTCCTTGGAAAGTTTGAAAATTCAATTTAGAGTACCTGGGCTGGGTATGCAATGTACCCGGGACAAATCCGTTCTCGGCTTAGTAGGGACTAAACCACCAACTTTTGTAGAAACCACGATGGCCTTCAATTTTTCTATCGATTGAGTCGGGAACTTGAGGTTGAGGGCTGTCACCATATATGAATCAACTCTTTTCAATTTCAGTTGAATGGTGTTAGAATTTTTGCCTTGCCCCTTAGGAATCCTCAACCTCTAAATTTCTTGTTAACTTTAGTCCCATCCACCGGCATTCACGGATGCTAGGTTTGCCGCTGATACCATTGTAACAGCCTGGAAGAAGAAGACTGCAAACTAAACTGAAATTTAAGCTTAAAGCAAATACAAAATTTTCTGATGCCCTATGCAGAGAACCAGACCCCTTTTTATAGCTGCAAGAATCGGAACACCCACAAAAGGGAAACGAGACAAAAACAATAGAGAGAGGAAACTGATTCCTAGAGAAAGAACGCTAAAACAGATTCAAACACGCATATACGAATAAAAACCCTAAACAAAAAATAGAAAGTAATATAAGTATCATTACAAAAATCAGCTATGAAGGATGAAAAATTAGAAACCCTAAGCAAGTATATTTACGACTTTGATATCTTCGGAGAAAATTGTATTTCTTTCATATCTCTTAGGTTTCGACCAATGAAATACATAACAACGAGAAAAAGAATAAGCAAGAAGGAAAAGAATTAGGAAGAATCATATATATATTGATTAGTTTAAAGAGTCGTACATTAGGAAAAGAAGTAACTAAAATAGCAACTGGGAGAAAAAAAAAAAGACAAATAAAGCCCTCAGCTACTTAAAAACAGCATGATGTACCAAAAATCCCCAAGCTCATTTTACATCCCGCAACCAATGAACTCTACAAGGGTCCTAGGATATTCAACTATAAACAGGAAGAATCCTAAAAATTAGGGATTATACATAAGAAATACATTCTAATATAAGCGCACACACACAATTACACATATGACTGTACGTTGCAGTAGAATTTATTCCATAGCTTCAAATTACAACTGTAATAATATTTGACGGTTGTAATAATCTTTGACTAAGGGATGATGAGGTCCTTTGGACTCTCTGTCCAAGGATGGGGGCTCTATGTCAGATCCTGTATAAAGATTGTTTTGGAACCACAAGGTGAAGCAGGTTTCCCTTCAAAGGGCCAATTTGGAAATTGTGGAGTGTTGCCAGGGGTTGTTTTCTTTGCATGAGGAGGCCTCACTCTTGGGGCATGCTTCTAACCTTTTGAATCGGTGTGGGGAGGTGGGTGTTAGGCTAATATAGATCCTTCCTATGCCTCGGGAGGAAAAATATATTGATCACATCGCTTCATTGAGGGTGTAGTGCAATATTTTTTTATGGATGGAAGGGTTTGTGGTAGTCCACAAGGTTCAAGCCCCTAATGGAACAAAGAATTTACTTATTAAAAAAAAAATTATGTTCTCCCTTTCTTGGCGTATGATGTGGGTGTTCTTTTTCCTTCTAGTAAAAGAGGCTTTTGCCCGGATGACATAGTTGTTTTGTGGGTAAGAAAGGAAAAACACATTTTTTCCTATGGACTATTTGGAGGAAAAAGTAGTAGGTGTTGGATAATGAGGGCCCAATTCATTGCCAGTGCTGAAATCCTTTTTATTTGTGAATACGTGGGCGTGAGGTGGCACAAGTTGTGCATCTTTCCTAATTCTTTTCTTTGATGGAGCTTTATGGAGTGTTTGGGTTTGTTCAAGGAGATTGATGTGTTGTTTCCCCCTTTGTTTTTGTGTTGCCTTGAGGTGTTCTTTTTTGTATACATCCATGTACTTTGGCGTTCTTTAAATATATTTCCTCTAGTGTAGGGGATGGGAAATTCATGCACTCTGTTTTTTCAGAAGCGAAATCCTGATTGATCCACGCCCTAGTCTGATGGAACTGAGAAAACCAGTTGAATTGAATTTGATGACACTCCTGGATATGAAGGACTCTTTGCTTTTTGAATTAAATTGATTTAAGAGATAGAATACAGTGTGTTCAGCGGCGATGTTAAAAATGAGTCTTGTTTGTACTTTGTGCTCGGCTTATGTATTTTCTAATTAAAGTATTAACATCTCAGAATAGCCTCTCACAGTATACAATCCAAAGACAGCTTCTCCTGGCCCATTGGTGGCACAATCAGTCTCAAATGAGCCAACAATTGCTGCCCCAGAATATTTCAAACTGACACAATAGCATCCTGTTAGTAGTTTGAACCAGAAGACTCCCATGCAGAATGTTGCTGGCCCAGAACTTGGCATGCAGAACATCTTGGTATTCCACAGAACTCTTGTTTTATTGGCGCCCCAATCAGTCTCAATGAGCCAGCTTGTTTTTCACCACTACCCCAGAATAATTTCAAACTGACACAATAGCATCTGTTGTGGTTTGAACCAGACTCCTCCATACCGGGTATTTGCTGGCGAGCTTTGGCATGCAGGCATCTTTGGTATTCCACGAGAGACTCCGGCATTTGCGGGGTGCCCCGATCAGTCTCAAGCGAGCCACAAACAATTTCTGCCCCAGAATATTCAAACTAACACAATAGCACATCTTTTACTAATTTGAACCAGACTCCTCCACATACCGGGTGTTGCTGGCCCGAAGAACTTTGCTTTGCAGACTTCTTTGATATTCCACGGGGCACCAGCATTTGCGGTGCCCAATCCGATCTCAAGCGACGGCAGTTGCTGCCACGAATATTCAAACTAACACGGCCGCTTTGTCTGTTACTGGTTTGAGACGAACTCCTCCATGCGAATGTTGCTGGCAGAACTTTGGCATGCAGAACATCTTTGATATTCCACAGAACTCAACGCATTTGTGAAGTTGCCCAATCAGTCTCAAACGAGCCAACGATTTGCTTTGCTAGAATATTCAAACCCCGACACAATAGCATCTGTTAGTGGTTTGAACCAGACTCTCCATGCCGAATGTTGCTGGCCAGAACTTTTGGCGTATAGGGGCACTTCTTTGAATAATGTTAAGAACTCCGCGCTACAGCGAGTTTTGCTAAATCAGTCTCAGAGCGAGCCCAGCAATTGCTGCCCCAGAATATTCAAACTAACACAGAAGCGCAAAATACCATTACTGATTTGAACCAGAGACTCTCCATGCCCGAGGAATGTTTGCTGAAGTAGGAGCACTGGCTCTGGGAACAGTGTGCACGATATTCCACGGAGACTCCGCATTTTATTGGTTGCCCCTATCAGATCCCTCGCAGGGCTATTTGTGCTAGAGCAATAAACTACCCAGCATGTCACAGTTCTGAACTCAGATACCTCCACTGCCCAAGAATATTGCTGCGAAACAACTCTGTTTATCTGCGCCTCACTGGGACTCAGGTAGAGGTGATTCAGAGAAACTAGGGACGGGGCGCCTTCAAATATGTTGCAATTCTCAGTGGCCGGGTCAAGGAAGGCCGCCATAGGGAAATTCAGCAACAACAACAACAGCAGCAGCAGCAGACTCTCTGATGCCAGATGGAGTATTAAGATGGTTACTTTGCCATTTGACATTGACTTGAAGGAGCAGAAGATGATATGATGGTTAAAGGTAAGCTGATGTAGAGAGAATAGAATACCAAACTTGGCTCTTTAATGTCTCAATGCAATGGGAAAATGGAGTTTGGGTTCAAAATGACACAATTTTATGAAAAAAATATTCATGTGACCACTTTTGAAGTACTGGAATTTTAATAGTGTAGAAGAGATGTTTGATTTTTTTTAAATTTATTTAGGCGCCAGTTAGAAGTGCACGACTTTAATTTAAAGATGAAGCCGTGGTTTCAGTGGGACACTAGTATAAAAAATGAAACCCACTGACTTCTAATTGGGGCTATGAATAAGACTAAGGAAGAAGGCTTCCTTTGAAAGCAAAGGAGAATGTGTACCTCGTGATACACATCATGTGTTTGTTTTTAACATAAACATAAAAATTTTGTTTTTATATCGAATTTTCATTTTAGTGTGATTTGGCATCGGAGCAATGTTGTTTTAACTAGTGCCACATTGGACATGATGGGTTAATTTGTTGGGGATATAAGCATTTATAAGAAAGTTATATTTGAAAAACTTTCGGAGGATTCATCATCTAAATATCATAGCGAAAGTGTAGGATTTTAATACTAATTTTTAATTTGTTTTTGTTTTTTGTTTTTGTTTTTTTTTTTCTTTTTGCATGAGCAGGATAGCGGCCCAATTGGAAGTGTCGACATCCTTTCGGCGAGCTGGTTGTTGCAAAGTTAGAAAGTTATTATGTTGGTTGAACTTGGCCTTTTGGGTGAACAAAAACCAAGACAACAGTAAGAGTTATGTAAGTACATCAAAGAAAGTTCTAGGTATTGGGAAGAGATTGGTCCTAGCTGCCACCTCAGTGACATTTACCTTCAAACTTTTATCTCCTTTTGTCATGCATTTTTAAACATGTACTAACAAGTTTACACTATTGTCTTATTTACTATTAGAAGGATTAGAGAAAATTTAACAGCTGAAAACAAACAAACAAGGGAACAATTGGGTGAGAGCAAGCTTATTTTGAAGGATGGCTAAGGTGTTTGAATTTACTTAGCATCACTTGAAGTGCGCCCTCCTTGGGTTTGCCAACCTTAGTGGAGTTGAGGCGGCTATCTCTCTGGGTTTAACATCCACGAGATCTCTACCTTGGGTGCACTTCCTTAATGAGATGCAATACAATTCCAAAGAAATAAAAATATTCTTCAAAAATTTGTGTTTAGTATGTAAGCTTACTTGAAGCGAGCGTGCTCAAGCACTTGGGAGATAATGTGTGAAGAACTTTTAGAGAGAAAATGTCGGCAGGCTTGAAGAGAGAACAGAGGCTTTGCCAGGGAGAGGCGAGCTCAAGTAAGGTATGGAATGAAAGGAGAGGGGGCGGCACTGTTTATAGATGAAGCTCCCAGTGGATCTCTCAAATTTTGAGAGAGAGAATGTAATTAAGTATTATTCGCAAAATGAATTGTTTTAACTAGTGAAAAGTCATAAAACTTTCTACTTAGATGACTTGAAAAGAGTCATATTGGCAGAGCACATTTGTTTCCTTTTTTGTGAACTCATGCTATTTTGTAGTCGTTCAAAGAATATGAAATGGTCTCTATTAGGTAGTTAGTTAGCTCTGAGTTCAAGTAATATTATTTTGCTGTGACTAAGTCATTGATCAACATGTGGTAGTCATGGATTTGAGCTGATACATCTCTATCCTTAGTCATTTGAAACTTTCTAAAATTTCCCATGGCATATTTTTGTGTTCCAGCATCTTCTAATATGTATTTCTTAGTCATAGCATCTCAAATTTGTTTTGCAACTTATAATGACAGCCGGAGCATAAATAGTTCATTTGTGAGTGTGTTAAGAATGTCATGGAAAACTTATTTGTTCCCATTTTTCCATTTAGACCAATCTTCAAAATCACTCTTAGGTTTTCGGTCTGTCAAGATATGCCTTAGCTTCACAACATCAATAGTAGAATAAATCCTTTCTTGCCATCACTTAAAGAATAACCCATTAAAGGGGTTAATCTTGGAAGGAAAAGGAAGTGTCGAGCAGGTACAGGAACTATGAAGGTCTCCATCAATTCAGGGAATTGAGGAATTTACTTCTAAAAGTATTGGTTGAACTTGGTCTTTGGATGAGACGAGAAACCAAGACAGCAATGGTAAGTGGGCGGTACATTGTTGTTCTATACCTCATTAGGGGTTGACAATGGGCGGGTTTTTCGATACGCCACTTTGCACTCCTGTGGGACGGGTATAGGAATTATTTTACTACCAGGCAGATTTTTTAAAACGGAAGGCAGGGTTCGAGTGGGAATAGTTTTGTAACTGGCTTATGCACATGCCATCGATTTTTCTCTTTACAAAAATTGTCCTTTAGGTATTTAAAGGCATCATTTGGCAAACCCTAACAGTTCAACTTTCATCCTGGTTTGTAAATCTCTTCCAGCAAATCCGGTCTTTGATTCATCTGACTTAGGTTTTGGCACCACGCGATCATCACGCTCCCCTCTTTACCTTTTCCTCATGTTCATACATATCTTTCAGCAAACTTAATCCACTCCTTTGTTGGTGGGTGTACTGGAAAATGGAAATGGGTAAGGTGGATATGGACATGGTGTTACTTGGAAGCAAGCATTTGACTGATTTATGCATTTTTACATTTGTCTTCAATTCATTTTTTCTTTTTGTATTTATGACTTTTCCAGTTATTTATTGTTAGTAATACAAAGTATTTGGGTTAGTGTTTATTGTTTGAGATCTCTCATTTCTTTTTTGAAATTGTTTCACTCTTGTGACCCATTTAAGGGCATGAATAAAAACCATTTTTGGTGTGAAGGCTCCAAAAATTGGTGCTCACTACTTGTTCGATGAAATTCATCTAAGACTAGTTTTACCAATTTAACTTTGACTTTTTAGCTTTTAGGTTTGCATGAGTGAAGGATATAGAGTGAACTAAAGTCTCCTCTTACAAGTAATGAAGATGACGGGTGGTGTGTGTGTTGGGTTTATGTGTCAATGTTTTTCTTTGTAATTGAATGTTGGGTTTGAGTGTAAAATGATAAGAATTGAGAGCTTGGTTCATATGTGTTATGTTTGATGCTGTTAAAAATTGAATGAGTTTCAAGCTTTGTTCTTACAAGCTTTTGATTGTAAATTCAACTGTTGTATGAATTTTTTTTCATAAAATGCGGTGGGGTGGGGCAGGGTTGGGATTTTAAGATTTTATTTATGCCGAGTATGGGATTGGGATATCTGCCTCGTCTCGGGTTTGGGATGAGTATGGGAAATCATAAAAAAATTTATGACAAGAGCTAGGAAAGGGTGAGCCGTCCCCGAACCCACCCAAGTACCATCCTGTATACCTGCATGCCAGCTCTTATCACCTTGTTGACGTGCATTTACCAGGCATTATATTAACAAGGTTATATTTGTCATGGCCTGATATTACTATTAGAGGCACTTTAGGTAAGAGGTGAAAATTGACTTAGCGAGAAACAAGCAAAACGAACAATTGGAGTAAGATAGAACTTATTTGAAAAGGATGGCTAAGACGTGCAATTATTTGTTCGCAAAATGAACCAGCCTACTCCAGGTTGAAACCTCGGTGCAGGTTGGGAGTGAAAAACACTCAGGGTTCGCATCTGATCTCACACCTCCGGGTGCTCATTTCTGTGGATATGTCTGACCGCTCAATATTAATAACCCGCCTATATTCAATAAGAAAGTTGGTAACTGTAGTATGTAAGCACTTGAGCAAAGAGTGCTTAAAGCATGAGAGAGAGAAGGTGCTGGGATGTGCTTGAAGCACTGAGAGAGAAAGAGAATGTGGCAGAAACGCGCCGAGGAAGAGCAGGTAGCTTTGAGAGATGAGAGAACCTATTTATAGGTGAAGCTCCCCCAAACGGACCTCTCAAATTTGAGAGAGAGGAGGTACTAAAAATATTGAGGAATTAATTAAGCAATTGAAAAAGTCACTTAAAACTTTTCACATAGAGTGACTTGGTAAAAGCTATATAAAAGGAAACTAAAATTTGAATTTGAAATTGATTTACCAATTGAATAAACATCATTATTTATTTAAAGTGTCAAGGCTCAAATAATTTGGACAAGGTCGATATTGTCCTCTTATTTTCCTCTCTTCATTAATATTCTTCAACATACTAACCTTTGAGAGTATTAAAAAGGGAAGGACTTTGATCAAACAAACGTAAAGGAAGTGTTTCAGATAGAGGATGTTTCCAATTTGCAGCACACGAAGCTTCTGTCTAATTGCATAATTCAAAGTACTAAAATTAGGCATCTTAGTTAACATTGTTTTAAGATGATAAAATTGAGACCATTAATTGCTACGACTTCTACGAGAAAACTTGATATGGATCTTTGAGCTCACACTTGAATCCATTTACAATGGTTCTAGAATTGGTAAATTTAGTTTTTTACTTAAATGCACTAAATACTAAATTTTCTTGAAATAGTGTTTAATGGGATTAAGTATTTAGTGGTTTTCTTTTTCTAAAGAATCAATTTTTAATTTTCACCCAGAAATGATGGCGTGAATAATGTGTAGTTTAGTCGATTTTTAACTTAGATTAAGTACCTTCTACCTTTTGGCATATAGAATTTGAAGTCCACGTATCCTATTGATTACAGCAGGAGCTTGACACACTTAAGAGATAATCTTGTCCGGTGGTACGCTGACACACCAAGGGGTGGGGAGTAAGCAATGGATTGTTTGAATCTGCTTGATCGATTTATGTGCTTTGGTGCTTCTTCAAACTCTATGAGAAGTTGTAGTGAAACGGAAGTGAAATGTCGTAAAAAATACCCAATATTGATTAAAGGCTTGGGAATACGTAAAAAAGGAAATGTAAACCAGCGTAGGAAAAATTTCTATGGATCCTCCTTACTTGACGTAAAGCGGGAAAAAAATTGTTGTTTTATTGGAGAGATTAGGACAAGTTTAAGTGCAAATTTTGTTGTTGCGATTTGGGAAATTTTTGTTTTTCTTTGCACATATAGTTTGATTTGAGATAGGCACCACAGATTTTTGTTAGAACCACTTAAATTTAGTCAAGGAAAATTTAATTAGAGGGCATAATTAAAGGCAAAATTAGGGCAAATTTAGTTATGATTTGTAAAAATTTACACGAATTTAGTAATGTGACCAAGCTGTAGACTAATTAATAATAATTACCTCTAATTTTTACTCCCAAATTTTGGAAACAATAAATATTTTAAATAAAATTTTAAAACATATATGTTTTCCATTTAATTAGCTCCCTACGAGGATCATTTTTAGAAGAGACCTGCCGTTGGAAACCCTAGTTGGTACAGGGAGATGATATTTACCTTCTTAGGTACTCTCATTCTTGGACTCTGCAGATTACCTTATCACAAAAGGACCTTTTGTAACTGCTTCTTTTGACAATTTTGAGCAAAATTTAGATGATTAAGAGGCGCTTTCTTTTCTCATCATTGGGGCATGGGTTTGGGATGTTCATAAGAGCAATGTTTAAAATACGAGGGCGGAAATGTTGAATCGAAAGTTATCAATTGACGGTTTAGGGGTTGAACCGATGGTCGAATTACGATCGAATCGGATTAAATCGGGGAATGAAAGATTCTTGTTCAACTATCCAGACGGTAGATCAAGAATGGGTTTTACAACATTGGGCCTAAGAGTAATTTGAAGGTAGTGCCACTATAAGTTGATACAAACTGAAATTAGAAGGGAACATTCAAAATCACGTATAATTGAAGTGGATAAACCAAAGTTATGATGGCATATATATCTACTTGGCATAAACAAAAAGCCAAAAAAATCACGTATAAGTATGACGACGAGAACCATATATATATATATATATATATATACTCTCTTTTATCTCTCTATATATATATACTATACCTATATATATATATATATATATATTGATCACGTTAAAAAGCGAGAAGTATTATAAAGGCTTAAGAGAGTGTCTGCAGCGGGGAAATCAGACAAAGAAATCAAACACAGGAAGGCAAGAAAACCCAACTACACACCCCAACCATGAGAAAATCTACTTGAGTTTGTGGTGTCATTTGCCCAGCTCAGGGTGTGAAACTCCACTGAGTGGAAAGCAAAGAATTAATTTTAATCATACTGAAATTTGGTGACCTTGTTCTCGAGCATCCCGGCGTTTCTAGCACACGGAGAGTCTAAAGCAGGCCGTGGGTCTTTGCTATCAAATTTTTAAAGCTTCTTTCCCGAAGCAACACCTTGCGGCTAAAAAATTGTGGCGGTGATGGGCGTGAGCACTTGACTAACCCCCTGATTGGCCAGCTTAAAGTCCACGACATTTTAACACTTTTGCGATTGGATCGGTAAATGGTTTATGGTCTCACTCATGCTGCCGAGGAAGCGTCGTTTGCAAAGCCGATACGACGTTTGAAGGTCATCCGACATGACACTTTGCCCTATAAAGCTGAGTAAAGGCCTGTTTTTGAGAAGTGACCCAGTTCAAATCGAATGATAGGGAAATCAAAACGGGGGCCTCATCGTGAAAACAACATACATGGCCTTAAGCGAGAAACTTTTGCCTTAGCTGCTGATAAGAGCATATCTTCCTTTCGTTGGCACGAGGGTACTGATTCAGCCCATTTGCTTTGATTTCCATCTCTTGATCTCAATCGTTAAGAGATCTTTGGGCAGAGGTTGGTGACCTGACCTCCGGCCCCATCGTAAACTCTCGGACGTGATGTGTGGAGCTCCTGGCCTCCTTGTTCATATATATATATATATATGACTTCAGCTCTGCTGCAACTTGCAAAGGAGAATTAAGGTTGAGGACTTCTCACATTGTGAAATTAGTACACCTAGAGGAATATATTATGTGATATTACCTACGATATATTAAGACGATTACCCTAGGCATAAAGAGGTTAACCAAAGGTTTATGGGTTGTAGCCATTAGCTACGACACGCTGTCACACATGAACGTGATTGAAGTTTGCCTGGTACCCCACATGGCTTTCCATAACTTAGCACACACACACACACCTCATCGAAGCCTTGAAAATGAGTATCTCGAATATTCCCCCAACTACTATATGGTTTCATTATTGAGAGTGTAATATAGATTACAGCCCATATCGGTATCCTAATAATGGAATAAGGACTACCCTTTGGAACATGCATGTGGGAGGGAGAAAAAAGGGGTTTAGACTTTTCATCAGTAGTACCTTAAAGCAGCCATAGTAGTATTTGGAGTATGCTATAGTATGAAGTATCTCTGATGGAAGTTAAGATAGTGTGATGGCTCCAAATTTGGGGATTAAAGTATACTTAGATACTATCTTTTGTGACTCAAAGTCGGGGGTTTGGGCGAAGCCAGTTTGTCGACTTACGGCGGAACTTTCTATTTGTGGTCGTTTTTTTTTGTATATTTTAACTAAATATACAAATTAACACATAATATTTTACAAGAGTTTGATGTACTCGCTCTTTTGCTGTGAATCTGATATCTTAGTTAATATATATTTTACAAAAAAAATACTTCCTCAAGACCCTGACTTTCGACTTCTTGTACTCACGGCCTTGAAGAACCTTGTCTTCTTATCTTTTTGAAAGGGTGGTCTACGACGGAGTGAGCAGCGAGTAGATATCTGCGTACCAAGGCTACTCTCGCGCCTGTTCGCACAATCACAAGCATTCAAGTACCTATACTATTGTACGAATGTCTACATGTCATGAATGCGGTATGCCCCTCGACTGAATCTGAGTCTTCGCTGACTCACCTACGCATATACCACCGAGTAGCTGAAAAGCATCGGGCGTCCCTTACGACACTTTTCCAAAACAAAGCTTTACGTTTTGTAATTCTAGACACATTGGATACCCCAATGCCTACTTGTTGTACTCGATGCGTGGTAGCCATTTGGGCCCGCGGTTCAGGTTCGTTGCGGGATGTTGCGCGGCGCATAAAACATTTTTATGGGCTTTCATAGACGGTTTCATGTCCCCAACCATATACTAGGTTTTTCATATGAGGGTATCTATACGCACTTCAATCATTCTGTAGCGTCTTTTAAATGTGATACGGCAGTGAGCCTCAATTTGGGCGTTTTGTCCCATTTGCCCAGGCTCACCATTGAACGCAAAACACGATTATTCGATTAACCATGTCCACTCACGACATAGCGAACACAACACGGTGTGTGAATTTACGTGTTCTCGCGACGCCATGAACACCCGAACACGAATGTGTCGATTTACCATGCACTCACACATTTCCGGCGTGACAATGTAGATGCATGTCTGTCTGAAATATCGTTGCATATCTTCGATATTTTTACATGCGCTACGTGTCACATGCGTATGCTCTATTACCATTTACGTGTCAAGTGTCGTGGATAGAATTATATTAACCATATGTTGTTTCCATTTTTATCTTATATATATCACATAATTTCACACATTCAACATCTTATTCAATTTACATCAATAACATTAGCCATTCTTACGGCCGTAAAATCAGAACCATGCTTGGCCTCGGAAATGTCCCGAACTTAGTCCAAAGTCGCTTTTTGTCGATCTGCTTTAAAATCAATACGCAATTTACTTACTTCGGGCATAGCAATGGCATTTAAGATCTGGCCCAGGTTTACACGAGAAAGCGAGTTAGGAAGCCGAGAAAGGACCATTCCTCAAGCTGACCGCTTGGCCCGGCCCGATGTTCGACCCACGGTTTGGCGGCACATATCTTGGCAAATTCTAGACTGGCGAGATTTTCATAGGAGTCGAGAACACATGCGAATCGGAGTTCGGATGAGAAGAAAATTATGGTGGAATCCGAAGTTGGCCTTGCGAGTTTGCCGCCGGTAATGCGAAATTTGGGCACACCCCGTTGCCGATACGCTTTCGGGATTTTTGTAGATCCCGAACATAGTGTTGTTCGGTCTCGGGCAGTCCTGACGCCTCGTGAAATCGGTCTTTTCTTAGTCACACATAATCGAAACCACACATATCTTAAGTGCATGAATGGAGCCAGCAGATTAAGGCAAAACTAAAATGGCTTTGAAACAAGCTCAGCGAATAGGGAGGAAACCTACTCTTGTAGCTTGGATTCAGGTCCTTTTCTTGTCCCAGTCACGCTCCTTTAACGTGACACTCCGCGCTTTTCTTCTTTCCTTTCCTATCCTTTCCTTTTTCTTTCTTCCTCGTTTCTTTCTTTTCTTTTTTCTTCTTATTTAGTTTCTTCTATTTCACCTTATATATTACATGTTTCTCTCCTCTCTCCACACACACCTTCACTTTGGCTTTTTTTTTTTCTTTTTTCCTCCCACTTCTCTTCCTTTGCAATAATGTTCCATCCCACACGACCCTTTTTTTTTTTTTTTTTTTGGTTTTTCTCTCCTTTCTCTTGGTTTTTTTTGTTTGTTGTTTTTTTGGGCGTGGGGGTAAAAGTCACCCCCCCCCGGCTCGCCTCCATACGGCTTCTGGTGCCTTTATACCTCCTTTCTTAACGACCGGGTATGCTACCACACGATGCAGTAATTATTTCGTCTCCCCGATGTAATTTTTTTGAAAAACGATGATGACGATCTGGTCGATGAAGTCGAGGGTGGTAGATTTCACGAGACCAGGTCCCCAACGGTGATCCATTTTGTCATCGAAGTCCCCGAAAAAATCTACCTTTTCCTCAAGGACTATTTCGACCCGATGCAGTTTTGCAAGTTTTTGAAAATTTAAATTTTAAATTTTTCATGGGTTTCTGTGGGAGGAATGATATAAGCATAAATGAGGCTAACGAAAAGGGGTTGGAGCGGGGATGAGAGCTTTATGGAGAGATGTGCATGGGCGCCGGATTGTGGTGGACAGCTTTTTGTCTTAGCTCTTCGTTGTATATAGATTTAATGTTGAAGATATTGGGGGCCCCGAAATAATTTGCATTAACTAATACGCTTGCTAAAGCTGACGAGTTGTGAAGTTTTGTGTATGGACTTTGTTCTTGGATTCAAGCATGATGAGAACATTCTTAAAAATCATGAGAACTTATTAAATCAAAAAATTACACGGTTTGGTACTTCATTTCTTACTCTTCAAAAGTATTTATAAGCAAAAAGCAAGCTATTGTTGCAATGTTCCTTTCCTCGGAAAATGGTAGAACACAAAGTACATGGGCAAAAGCCCAAGGTGTTAAAGCTCAAATGCAGTGTTGTTTTGGTTCGACTTTTGGCTCGTGTTGCTTTTTGCGCAAGAGGCCCGGCTATTCCATTAGTTTGTGTGTTATGAGAGGAGTTTGGATTTAAGAGGGAAGACTTGACCATGAGTTATATTTATGAGGTTAATGGACTCAACTAAAGAAGGTATTTAATTGTGGGGCTTTTTGGAAAATACAAGCTGATTGGGAAAAATAGATGCAGATGGACTTTGACTTCATTAGGTGTAACACATGCGACAAAGATTAGTATCTTAATCCTTGGTGGGGTATGAGAATGAGTTCTTTAATGCTGGATGAGGTGAGAAGAGTTTATATGAATTCATGGATAGGATATTGGGTTTTGAAGATAGTTTAAACTAACATTCAATTTGACTCATATGACCCGAAGCAAATGTTGTTTTACCAAGCCATATTGCGATTGAATCTAGAAAATTAAGAAGACTGAAGTTGGTGAATCAGTTTTGGGAGTTCAACTTACTTGGGAGTTCACAGAGGATTTGTTGTTTAGAGTCCTTGCCTTTTAGCATGGTGCTTTGGGGATGTAGAAAGAATTGAGTACATTTGAATCGATAATATCACAATTTTTTATGAATTATATACTTATATATATATATATATATATATATATATATATATATATATATATATATATATATATATGTATGTATGTATGTATTTATTCTAATATTAGATTTCATTTCAATCTTAACGCACATAAATTTCATTTATTTTATTATTTGTGAATTCCATACATAAAAAGAGAGAAATAGACCTTTAGAAACATAAAAGGGTTGAATGCGCTGGTGTGTGTAGGTACACAAATAGATTAGAAGTAAAGTCTACCATTGAGCAAAAATGTTGATAATCCGTTTTGGTGGGATGAGCTTGATTTAGATGATGAATGGATTCTGAAAGAAAGAGATGGCACCACTCTAAGCTTGATCTTTTGTTGAGAAGCGAGAAGACAATGTGTTGTTCAATGTAAGATCTTATTAGAGTTATGTCATTCGAATACTGAAGACTCCAACATCTTTTTGATAACATGGTTTCTTCACAATCTATAAGAAAGAAAACACCCATAATATGAATTCAGCAAGTAAGTATTCAAAACTTAAGCCATAAATTATATTGAAAATTTAATAATGAGACATAATAATTTATACGTTTTATGCTTTACTTTTTATGTTAGGTTCAGAAGGGGTGTAGAACGAGAAAGAGGCAAAGAAGGATTTAGAATTTATCATAATTTATGAAGATAGAAGATTTGGATGAAATGAGAGAGAAGATTTATTAGTGGAAATTATCAGCTATTGATAAGTGAGTGGTGATTTGATGATGTTTTTAGCAGAAGCTGAGTACAGACTATTTGGAGTGCTGGCGGGTCCATTGACTGAGTGTAGAGCTCCTTGTGTGAAAATAAGAAGCGGATCGACGGGGTTAGCCGAAATTTGCCTCTCGATGCACAAAATGGGTTTACTTCCGATTGGAAAGAAAAAAATCAGCGCTAACGAGGGCAGAATTTCTTGTGTTTTTAACTCACTGAATGAGGTGCTATTTTTGGTATTATATTAGTTGATCATTGATAACTTTGCCTTCTGGTTGGTGATGATCACGGATATTTCTCCATTGGGTGGGAGGCACTCTTTCCTTATCGTTAACAGTGGCAAGAATAATTGATGAACAAATATTAGGAAATATTACATTTACTTTAATTTAGAGTTCAGAGTTGAGCTCACTGGATGTTTCGTCCTTGCTTTTTCGAGCCGGGGTGGGCGGGGTTCTGCGGCCTAGGCCTTCGTGTTTTGGAGGCATATGACGGTGGCGACTCTTTTTATTCAGACTGCTTCATTTTTATTTCATACTAAGCACGACATTTGGGCTTGTATTGCGGGCTTGCGCTGTGTTTAAAGCCCATCGGTTGCCCCCCGAAGGCGCCTTGACTACCTTTCCACCACCAAAGCGGGCGTAGAGCGAGAGGCTGTATTATTTCATGGATGGGAATTTGTGAATTTCCCGCGTGGCTTCCCGGGGATGGTTTGATTGGGGTTATGTCGGCGAGTCAAACGTCTTTTTGTGATAATGGCGACTTGAATTTTTCGCGCAGATTTGGTAATAGCTCTACATTACTGAGGGACATCCTCTGTGGATTACTTAATATTTACTCTGTTTCTTGAATCCTCTTCCTCTGCGGTTTGGACTTTCCCTTTTTGGCTATCTTTTGTGTACTGGTCGATCACCCTCTTTGAGGATCGTTTTCTTTGTTTTCTTCGCCATGCATTTAGAGTGATGGCTCAGCCTTGCTTGCTTTTGGTGAGTCTTGAGTGCTTGGGTTATTGACGGGCGTGTTTTGAGTCTTTTTATGGTTCTTTTTCTTTATCTTTGTCGATCATGGTGGCAACCAAGTTTTATTGCTCTCGGCTGCCATGTGAGAGGAATAAGTGCAGGGCATCTGAGCCACTGAATGGGTGGTAGATGAGTGGTCTCCCCATTTGCAGTTGGGCTCTCCACATGGTGGTGTCCCCTTTTTGTGAGTTAAAGAGGATGCGAATCTAGAATTTTCCACATTGGTTGAAGTATCTTGGGGTTCTTATAACGTGAGGTAATTTGGATCTTTGTGGGCCTGTTCGCGCCTCGACTTTCCTCACCTCTACGTCATTCATGTCCCAAGATGATTTTCAGGCGGCCTTTGAAAATGGTCTCCGCTCTCGTCCCTTTCTTCAAGTGCTGCCCTTTAGCACTTCAACGTGTGTCTGGCTTCAGCTTCCCCAACTCAAGGTTTATCGGCCTCTGCTGTTTTCGTGAGATAAAGGTCGTGGAAACTCCTGGGCCACTTCATTAATAGACCTTTTAGTGTAAAAGAGTTCGCGGAAGGTTTTTTATACATTTCTAAGCGGTCCAGCTCTAGGCTGATTATTTCCGACATGCCATCCTCCCATAAATTTTGGAAGGAATGCTATTTTTTTGTTAGTGGCCGCAATTGGGAATATAATCCCGTTGATCCAAAAGACACGCTTGGCGTTCCGACCTCTTGGACCACCCCTGAGAACCTTCGTGAGTTCTCCTCGGCTCCACCTGCCCAATTCTTCTGAAAGTCCTCAAGTGCTCCCAACTTTGGTTTGGCTGTGGTTTTCAAGCAGGCGCGACCCTGCCTTAGTCCCGAGGATGAAGAGGAAGCGGGCGGTCAAGTTAAGTGCACCCACGGCGCATTCCTCGAGCCTTTCAAGGAGGTCGGATATTCCCCGGTCGTCTGGTGCGGCTTCCACGACTCGTCTAAGGTCTTCCTTCTTCCGCATGAAGCCTTCTCTACTCCCTCGTCTTAAAAGTCTTTTGTCTTTTGCTTGGAGCCCTTTATCGCGAGGCCCACTCTGGGAGAGCTGAGCGCCCGCCCCGAGCAGGCCGGCAAAGAACAAAAAGGAGCATAAAGCTGAAACCCAAGCTTCCCGATTTCCCGCCTGGTAAGATTCAAAGGTGGGGTCTTTCTTCGCCCTCGTTTGTCATTGGCCAGAGATTCTTCTGGGAGGGCTGGCTGAGTCCCTCGAGGTTCTTCCATTTTCGCCTCCTGAGTCCCACATCAGAGACTAAGCTCCTCCTCCAACGCCTGCACGACGCGGGTAGGGTCGCCTGTCATGGGGATGAGGACTCTCTGCTTTCTCATGTGGAGCTCACCGTCCTCAAATGCTTCCTCCATCATTCGCCATTCGACCTCAGCGGACGCCCCGCCGCACGAGGAGGCTCGTTTACGCTCGTGGAACCGCTTATGTACGTCCGAGCGCCTTCGTCGATCCATTTCCTTACCGCTTCGCATTGTTAATTGACTCTTTCTTTGTTCTTTGTAGGCTACCACGAAGGGCTTCGATATGAGGTCGTACCATTACAGGGCTTCCTCACGTACATTGTCTTATGCTGGTTGTTGCCTCCCTAACTCCGGTAGGTTTACCTTCTCGAGCTCAAATAAGGGAACTGACCGAGAAGCTTGTGAGGCACAGGTCTGACCTGAACCATGCTTCGGCGCAAGGGCGCAGGATAAAGAAAAAGAAGGCCCTAAGGACTTCAAGGTCGTCAAGACGAGTCATGGCCAAGGTTAGAGAGGAGTTGTAGGCTGTCAAGGATGACCTGCGCATTAAAGTGACGATGTCGACCTGTTCGCCAAGAGGCTCCTCGGAGGTCGGATTCTATGGAGTCACACTGACTGAGGAGCCCTGGGCAAGCTTCCTGGATGGACCTTGAAAAGGCGTGAGGAGGCCAACCAGAGGGGCGAGGTGACAGCGCAGCCTCGGTGTAGACGCGGCCCGCACCCAATGGCCTCCGGTGGCTTGCCTCTAGCCGCCAGGTTTCCAGCTTTCCCAAAGCTAGGATTTCAACATCCAACTTACGAGGAGGTCGGGCAACTGGCCTCCAAGGCTATGACGGCCGCGGGCGTCGAGGTAGCCTTCGGGGGCCCCCGACGTGCTCCCTTACCCGATGATCTTCGTGGTCCCCAGTTTCGCCTCCTCTACCTTGCCCGACGGGGCTCGCCACCCCCGCTTCGTGGATCTGTGGCCCATTCCATGCCCAGACTTTTTATTTGCAGCCTCATATTTCCGAAATACCGAGCTCGATTTTGTATTGCTTTACATTGACTTTTCAACGATATACATAGATTTATCGGGATTAGTATCGTTATTAAATCGAGCCGCTTGCCCCCGGCTCGTCTCGAGTCATGAGCCTCGAAACCGTGATATTTGCCCCGGGTCGCTTTGCTTATGAGCCTACCTTCCGCTATTATGCTTTTTTTGCAGGCGGAGCTCATAATCGAGTTACTTAGCTCTCGCTACATGCTTCGGTAGTTGCTCAAAACCGAGCCGCCGCTCGGGCTATCACATTCAGCAAGCAAATGAAATCGGTTTATTTGGCTCCCCGGGCCACAAGGCTCTTCATTGAAAGCGCTAAGCTTTACAACCGAGCTACTAGGTTCTAGGTTACGAGGTTTCCTCTCGAAAGCGCTTAAGCTTACAACCGAGCTACATTGGCCTTGTGGCTATAAGGCCTTCTCTGGTGCGTTTAAGTCAGAACCGAGCTAATGCTCAGGCTACGAGGCTCCTCTCAGCAAAGAGCTTCGCAAATTGAGCATTGCTTCGCTGCCTTCGAAGCAAGGTTTGAAATCGAAGGTTGCTCTCTGGTTATTACGCTTTTTTGAAGCAAGCACTTGCAACCGGGAGAGCTACTTGGCTCCCCGCTACGAGGTCTCGAAAGAAGCAGCTCAGAACCTAGCCAGACGGCCTCGGGCTATAAGACCTTCCGAAAGCAAGCAGCTTATGAAAATCGAAATGCTGGCTCGGGCTATCAGGCGCTTTTGAGAAGTTAGGCTTTGTAACCAGCACCCTGGCCTTCTGCGCAAGGCTTTCCTCGAATAAGGTTCTCAAAACCGAAATGGCCGTTTCACTACGAGGCTATCCGAAAGCGCTAAGCTCGCAAACCGAAGCTACTTCGCTCTCACAAGTCTCGAGCGTTTAAGCCTTAAAACCGAAGAAAGCGGCCCCAGCTAATACGCCTTCGAAAGGGGCCAGCTCCGTAACCCAGCCACGTCCCGGGCACGAGAGGCCCTCCCGAGCAAGGGCCTACAAACTTAGCTACTGGCTCCCGCGGGCTGGCCTTCCTGCGCTAAGCTCGCAAACAGAGCTACTAGGCGCTCGGGCACGAGGCTCTCCTCAGCGCGCTGCTCCGCAACCGAAGCCACTTGCTCCCGGGCTATATGGGCCTCTCGAGCCAAGCAGCCTTGAAAACTCGAGTTGCTTGGCTCTCACTATCACACTGAAAGCAGCTAGGCTCTACAACCGAACTACTCTACTCGGCCACGAGTACCTCCCTCGGGAGCCAGCTGCCCTCCGCAACCGAGACACTCGGGCTATCGGGCTACAAGGCCTTCCTCGAGCTATCCCTCGAAACCGAGCCGCTGGCCTCGGGCCATTGGCGCATTTTTGCCAGCCAGGCTCTACAACCGAGCTACTTAGCCCCGGGCTACGAGGCCTACTCGAAAGCGCTGGCCTAAACCGAGCCGCTAGGATCCTCTGGCCACGAGGCCTCCTCGGCAGTTAAGCTCGCAAACTGCCAACGGCCTTTGCTACAAGGCCTTCTCGAAGAAGTTGTTTTTCAAAATCAGCCATTTCATTCTCATTATTACGCTTTTTCAGCAAGCAGCTTCCGCAACCGGAAATTATTTTACTTACGGGCTACAAAGCCTCAGCGCTAAGCTCTTGAAAACTGAGCCGCTGGGTTTCGCTATTACGCCTTTTCGAGCAGTTAGGCTCGCAAACTGGGTTACTCGGGCCCGGTTACAAGGCCTTCGAGCGCTGCTTTGAACCGAGTTGGCTGGCTTCACTACGAGGCCTCTCGAAAGGCGTTTGCTCAAAACTCGAAGCTACTAGGTCTCCCGGGGTTACTGAGGCCCTCCTTGAGCAGTTAAGCTCTGAAAACTAAGCTACTAGGCTCCTGGGCTACGAGGCCCTCCTTGAGCAGTTAAGCTCTACAAACTGAGCTACTTAGCTCGTGGTCTACAAGGCCTTCCTTGAGCGGTTAAGCTCTGAAAACTGAGCTACTTGGATCTTGGGCTATTGCGCCTTTTGAGTTGCTTAACTCTTAGAAACTGAGCTATTTGGCTCTTCAATATCCCTTCCCTTGGGAAAGCGCGCACAACTTTAATGTGGGTTTGTGGGGAATTGAAGGTATCATATATGGAATTTACCAGCGCTCGGGCTTCTTTATAAATAATCGTCTCCTTCGACTGGGTGTGCTATACCCGCTTCCATTCTCTTCCTACACCCGACAGTCCTCGGGGTCCATGTTTATGGAGCTCGTGGATTTGATCACCGCACGACATCGCCTACGGCCACGGACCCACTCGTTTCTCCGCTTGTCGCTATGAGCCTGTGTTTTTCCGCCCCTCGCTGGGTCAGAAAGGTTCCCCCAGTCCCGCCCATCGATGAGCCGGGATCGGGGAACGATTCTGAGGGGGCTAGATGCTTCGCAGAAAAATTTTAAGTCTCAAGCCCGTTATTCTTTCCTCCCCTCTTTCTCCCTATCCCCCTTTCTCTTCCCTTCTCCTTCCTTCTTCTTCTTTCATTTTCTCTTTCTCCTTCCTTTTCCTTCTCTCTCTTTTTCTTCTTTTTGTGGTTTTTGCCTGGACAAGTGTCAAGCCGCTAGAAGAAACGACTTCATCGATTGTAATAATATTTTATTTTATTTTATTTTATTTGAGATGTAAAGAAAGATTTTGTAATCCTCTGAGGTGATTGTAACTTCCCCGAAATGAAATTTTGTATTTGTGTTGAGGACTTTTTCGTAGCTTCTACCAACCGAGCTCCTGTTTTCTTCTTTTTCTCAAGGGGTTTTTCTTTCTCGGCGAGTGTGAGAACCGTTTTGTGCCGCTTGTCTCTACGCAGGAACGGCCCGCTGACTACAATTCTTTGTGGCTAATCAGAATCCCTTTGAAATTAAGAACATTTTTTTGTGAAAACATGCGCAGACCTGCATCTTTTCGAGCCAGCTCCTTGCTTTATCATTATAGTTTATTTTTATTCATCAGACATAAGCAAACCTAAGAACAAATGTAGACCGTTATTTAAAATCAAACGTTGATACTTTATTAAAGACTACATTC
>JAEQBH010007890.1:0-114088 GCA_016808115.1 Tetrastigma voinierianum | reverse complement strand
ATAGTTTTCAAAAATTGAAAATAAACAAGCCTTTAAAATATGTTTTCTAAGAACATTTAATTTTTATTTTTAAGAATAAAAACTAAAAAACAGTTTTTCATCATCAAATATACTTTAAAAAAAAATTGTCCACATGCCTAACTCAATTGTTAGAACATTCAAAGTTTTAAAATGTGTGACATCTGGTGAACAGCTAATCTCGCAGTTACGCTTTATTTCATCGTAATAAAGTCAGAGTAATCAAAAATAAATTATTATTTTTAAAAAACCCTAGCATGACCGCGACCCTCGCATTTTTTGGCCATTAATGCATTTCCCACTGTACAAGGAGACTGCTTTTTTTATATTTAAACCATTTTAAAATCCATTGAAATGCCACTTACTGCTTTTATTTAAAAGGGAAACAAAATAAGAATGAAAAACCCTAAATACGACTCCCGATAATAGTGCCGTTATGCCTGAAAATCGAGCTCCAAATCAGGTCGTTACTTATCGCGAATAAGACGATGGAAGCGTAAAGATCCCCGTTCCTAAAGTCTGGGTTCTTACTAAACAAACTGTTAAAATACGGCTCGAATTAATCAACTAACGAATACCACAAAAGATAAAGAATAACAATATAAAACACGCGAAGATATATATATAAATAAATAATCAAGAAAGCTTATATGTTAAAATGCTGCACTGACTAAGATGTTAGTAAGCTACTTATCAATTTAAACAATGCATTAATAACAAAATACAAACTATTCACATTCAATTATAAATCGGCTATAAATCATACGTCAAATTATTTGATTAAATTAACGCCTGCCCACCTGCCTCATTTATATGTTACACAGTCAACTCCCAAGATTCCATTTTATTGGAATTTGCGTATCTGAACCCATTGCCGCATTTTTCAAAACCCGCTTGAAATCAAGCTGAAATCGTAAGTTTGAAATCAAATTAAATTTGAGATTTTTTTTTTAGGACTCAAATTTTATTCAGTAATTTTCAAATTTAAGACTAAGACAATCGAATTAAATTGAGATTCTAATTTTGAAATGCCGCTTGAATTTTGAAATTACGACTTCAGAATTGAATGGAATCGGAACTCATGAATCTGAATTAAATTACGACACTTGATTTTTGAAATGAGGAATTTGCAATTTTGAATTGAATCATTGAAAATTTGAAAATTTGAAATTTGAGATTTGAAGGACTTTGACTTTTAAAATTGAAAAATTTGAATTTTAGAAATGAGAAATTTGAAATTTGATACTTAAATTGAGAAATGGAAATTCGTAAAAAAATTGGGGATTTTATTAAATTAAGGGTGGGTGATAGTCCATATGTTAAGGAAAACAAGCAAAAAAAAAAAAAAACAACAACCAATTTCTAAATAACAAAACAACAATATAATTACAAGTGAAAATAAAATAATAAGACTATAAATTAAACATTAATATATATACAAGACAATTAAAAGTAAATAAATAAATAAAATTAACTATATAAAAAAGAAGACAAAAGAAAGTCAAGAAAACATGCACACTATAGATTCCGTAGTTCCTCGACCTAACCGCCTCTTAACCGAATTGCTTCCAAAGTTGGATCGCCTCCCAAAATTGCCCCGGCCCAAGATTTCCTCCAAGCGCACTCAAACTTCTTAAACTGGTACTTCACTTAGATCTCCCACTAATGTGGAAGATCCATACCTCCTTAAAGTTAAAATAAATTTAATGAACTAATACTCGCCAAATTATATGCACTAACGCTCTAATTTATTCCCCAAAAAATATTTGGCTTAATCATGGCCATTAGTAGGTCTCCAACCTTTTTTAAATGGAAGCAGTTCTCATTGCTTTCCATTTTTCCTCCCCTTCTCAATCAAGTGCAGAGACTCTTTATGTGGAAAGAGGCCCTTCTCCTCAGAATTTCCAATGCTGATTGCCTCCCACAAAGTGAAAAAGAATCCCAAGTCTCCAAATTTTGGGTCCACAACATGTGCTCGATGTAGCTTCATGAAAGTGTAACTAATACTTAACAATGAAGTAAAACGGTGCGCGAAAAGCCGAACAAGCCGGCATTTAACTCTATCGAAGAAAAAGACCCCAAAAGTGTCAAAGAGGGATACTAAAGCAAAGGCAAGAGGGCCCCAGACAATCTCTAAGAGCGACAAACAAAAAACAAGATAACCTATAGTCCCGCCCCACATATGCATCCAACCTCCATCTAAAAAGGTCCTCTCAAAGGTCAAACTCCGTGATCGAAGATCCACAATCCAAGTCGACCTGCGGGTACTAGAATGGTCGCGCGCATCAGAGCACGCATCAACACCTCGGCCATGGAGAAACTCATGAGCTAGCAAGCGGAGAGTACGACAACCGAAATAAACCATGTGATCAAAGTGTGCCATGATAATGACCATGAATATTGGTAGCGATATATATCTCTGATAAAGATGACATTTGAGAGTTCTAAACTATGGTGAAGGCATCAGAATGTTTGGCCTGCTGTGCTAGCAAATGTGATGCAAATTAAGTATGAACATCTGATCCATAGCGCGGTTCGAACACTGATATCGCTGCACGGTTCGAACGCTCGATCATCAGTTTAACGACGCGATGCAGATAAGCTCGAACATTCGATTCATATAAAGGGTTCAATGCTCGACATGCGTGGCGACGGTCTAACGTCACCGCCGCGCTAGCAAATGTGATGCAAATGAAGTCTGAACATCTTATCCATATGAAGGCGAAGTCTGAACGCCTAATATGCAAAAGACAAAGTCTGAACGTTTGATCTGCTGCGCTAGAAAATGTGATGCAGATGAAGTCTGAACATCTTATCCATATAAAGACAAAGTCTGAATGCCTCGACATATAAGACGGTCTAATCGTCGATTCGGTCATGGGCTAGCAAATGTGATGCGATGAAGTCTCGAATATCCGATCCATATATAAAGCGGTTCGAACGCCGTGATATGCGTATGACGGTCCGAACGCCGATATAAAATAAGTCTCAACGCCTCGATTCGGGCTGAAGCTAGAGAATGTGACGCATGAAGTCTCGAATGACCGATCCATATGAAGACAAAGTCTGAATGCCTGATATGCAGAAGACGAAGTCTGAACGTCTGATCTGCTGCGCTAGCAAATGTGATGCAGATGAAGTCTGAACATCTGATCCATATAGAGGCGAAGTCTGAACGCCAGATATGCAGAAAACAAAGTCTGAACGTGTGATCTGCTGAGCTAGCAAATGTGATGCAGATGAAGTCTGAACATCTGATCCATATGAAGGCGAAGTCTGAACGCCTAATATGCGTAAGACGGTCCGAACGTCACCACGCGCTAGCAAATGTGATGCGTATGAAGTCCGAACATCCGATCCACATAGAGGCGGGTCCGAACGCCGATATGCAGTAAGACGGTCCGAACGCCCGATACGCAAACTAAGTCCGAACGCCCGATCCGCCGGAGCTGGGAGAACGCGACATGCATGAAGTCCGAACATCCGATCCATATGAAGAGAAGTCCGGCCGCCTAATATGCGTAAGCACGGTCCGAACGTTCACTTGTCATACAAGAAATGTGATGTCGATGAAGTTCGAACATTCGATCCATATGTAGGCGGGTCCGAACGCCGGACATGCGTAAAACAAAGTCCAACGTAGGATTCCTCGAGCTAGCAAATGTGATG
Source organism: Tetrastigma voinierianum (assembly GCA_016808115.1). Lineage (NCBI taxonomy): Eukaryota > Viridiplantae > Streptophyta > Magnoliopsida > Vitales > Vitaceae > Tetrastigma > Tetrastigma voinierianum. The sequence continues at coordinate 110,401 of JAEQBH010007890.1, read as the reverse complement.
CGTATGAAGTCCTAACATCCGATCCATGGAAGGCGAAGTCCGAATGCCTAATATGCGCAAGACGGTCCGTAACGCCCGATATGCGTAAAATGAAGTCCGAACGCCCGATCCGAAGCGTTGAACGGGATGCGATGAAGTCTCGAACATCTCGATCCATAAGGAAGACAAAGTCCAATGCCTGACATGCGTAAGACGGTCCGAACGTCTGACCGTTGGCGCTTAGAAAATGTGATGCGCATGAAGTCCAACATCCGATCCATATGTAGGCGGAGTCCAATGCCGATATGTAAAACAAAGTTCGAACGCCCGATTTATCGAGCTAGCAAATGATGTAAATGAAGTCTCAACATCTGATCCATAAGGAAGGCGGTTAGAGGGGTGGCGCCCAATATGACATCCAACATACGACAAGTCCAAAATGTCATAACAATGGCTCACATCATCGATAAGAACTGCCTGGACAAACCAACCACGTCCAAATGATCCCGAAAGACAAGGGATATGCCCCAGTGTGGCATCTATCAAAACATGATGAAATCCCGAAAATGTCATAACAAGACTCATCCTCTCGATAACGATTGTATGCACAAACAAACAAATTCCTGATGATCCTGGCTGATAAGGGATATGCCAAAGTATGACATGTATGTCATCCAATAGAGATGTAATGTAACCCCCAAATATCAAAATATGGCTCAACATCTCAACAAGAATCTGTCTACACAAACAAACACATCCAAATGATCCCGACAGATAAGGGGTATGCCCCAGTATGGCATGTCGAGGAATCAATCTAAATCTCTGCATCCCCCAATAACAAAAGGCAACCTCGTCATCTAGAACCAGAATTTGAAATGGATCCCAACGCTAAGAAGGCATCTCCTAGAAAAAGCCATAATAATGTCCGCATATTGACCAAGTCTCAAATACCTATCAAAGTAATGCTATCAAAGAAAACGTTAAATCCCATGGTCTCGAAGTGTCTTGGCGACACCGACGCAATGTAGGCTTAGGGTGATAAGGTAAAAGAAATGAAGTGTGGAAAACCAGCTCAAACACCCAATGATCAACCCCATGCCCTCGTAGCGGGAATGCCGAGCAAGGCACAAGAAGTCCACGTTGAGTCATGAGCTACAAGAACATCCGATGGAAGTGCTAATAACAATGATGTAATGCAAAAGTGTAACATTTAAGAGATGATAAGAGAGGAAGGATGTAAAGTGAAACATCAAACTCGAAACCAATAAACATATGAGGGTGATAAATGTGAAAATGAGAGGTATGAAGTCGAGAAGATAAATAACAGTATGGAAAAAACTGATGATAATATGATGAATCTACCCAAATCACTGCATGGGGAAGACATGTCATCGACAAATTGGATGATGAATATGATACTAACTCGGAGCCTTAGGAGCAGGGATCTACTATCTCATATACCACTAATAAAATCTCAAAGTAAACATGATACTAGGATCTCTCAGGAAACCTCACATACGAACTCCCACACATACACTAAAGACAATGATCCTCATAAATTCACATACGAACTCAAGGAATACTTATATCGAATACATAGCATGTGGCAGATGGCTTGTGTATATATATTTTTTTCTTTTCTTTTCTCTTTTATTTTTATTTTTTCCTTTTGTTTTTGTTTGTTTGTTTTTTTTGTTTTTGTTTTTTTTTTTTTTTGCGCATAAACTGAATGAAACAATGAGAGACAAACCAAAATGACAGTAAATGAACATATCTCCAAGCACTAAGGTACAATAAAACAACTCCAATGAAATGACATAAGCCTCTCTAAACTAAAAGTCTCTCTAATAAATGTCGATGGAATGAGCGATGGGATGACATGACAAACCCCATGCAAGAAATGAATAGGATCACCGATCTAAGTGGGAAAGAATGAGATAACGAAGTCGTATAGAAAGAGAGTGGTGAAACAGGATAGAAAACTATGAAATGGGACGGATACAAGGAAGTGAATGTGATAAGGCGATATAAAGAACATGTCAATGTGTCCATAACTCAGAAGATCCCTAAACTAAAGCATCCACACACTAAAGGGCCCCTATCCCAGGTATGAAAAGGTAAGCAGGGCTATAAGAGAAAATAGATCAAATGCGCTAGTGAGGGCCCAATGGGCTAGCAACGGTAAAAAAAAAAGTGAGTAACAAGTGATAAGGTATATGGCTAACCGAATGATGGCTACCCATCCCGCTGACCAAGGTCTCAAACGTAAACTTTTCGCTGATCCACATTGGTCAGGGCTCAGAATTGATTTAATTCAAGTCCATCGCTACGTAGCCCCTAGATCAACTCTCTAATGAACGTAGCGTCCGCTTCCGGGCTGGTCTAAACTTCCTTCTGCGTCACCAATCCTCGAGTGACTCTCAAAACCAAATTCATTCGCTAGTTGGTTCAGCTTGACCCGCTTTGGAAAGCTGGCTACTCCTTTGGTAAGCCTGAATATGGTAAGCATCTCTCAATCTCCTTTCATCTAACAAAGCAGCCGATCAAGCCGCGGATCGCACCCACTACCGAACTGGTCGTCTAGTGGCTACTCAAGTGATCCCATCTCTATCTCAACCGTAAACCGCCCATGCCATAAACTAGAGTAAGGTGTGGCTCCCGTGAGAAGTGCGAAAGGAGGTGCGATACGCCCATAATTTTAAAGGAAGCTTCCTGAATTCGCCTCGAGAAGTCTCAATCATCTTGCTCAGAATCCTCTTAATATTCTTGTTCACGGCCTCTACTGCCCCATTTGTCTGCGGCCTATACGCAGACGATCTGTGATGCTAGATGTCATATCTCTGTAATAAAGTGTCAACCTCACCCCTGAAATGCACACCTCTATCCAATATCAACTCATGAGGAACCCCAAATCTACAGATAATGTGCGATTTGATAAAGGTGGCTACTTTGGCCGCATTTAGCTTTGCATAAGAAGTGGCCTCCACCCACTTCGTGAAATAATCAATAGCGACTAGAATGAATTCATGACCACTAGAAGGCTTCGGCGAAATCTCCACAATATCTATGCCCCGATCAAACTACCAAGGTGAGGTCACCTACGCAACTCGATGGTGGAACGTGTATGAGATCTCCATGCATCTGACACTCTGTACATCTCTGAACAAACTGACAACAATCCATCACTATGCACAAAATTGCCCCATTGAAGCTCAATACTCTAATCAATCTCTATATACCCTAGAGAGGAAACCAAAATAGAGGAATCTGGATCCATATCATGACAAAACCGCCCGCGCCACAGACGTACTCCACGTGTAGGATGGGAGTCCTAATCGTTAGGGATCTAAACTCAACCTAGAAGGTCGACGGTGGCTCTAAAAAGACAAGTGCAGGTAGTCTTTAAAGGGGTCCCTAGCAGGAGCGGACAGACTCCTCCAAAGGTACACAACCTCCTACACGTTTCCGAAGAGACGGGGCGCTTCCATGCAAGGTGGTCATCAACTCCACACATGCACTTTCTCGACATCCCAGGGGGCAACCTATGGTAAAGGCTCTCACCACTCTCAACGCTCAAGAATAAACTAAGTGTGTACGCTGTATGTGTAAAAACCAAAACCTAAATGACATCTAAACTGTATAAAAATGCACAATAATCGGTCACAAAGTATCCTAAATCTAGCTCCGGGATTCATAATGTCTTCAAGATCTGGACTCCTCAAAGATCGATATGTCGACCACCTCCAAAATGCTCACAACCATGAATATAGCCCATCACATCTACCCTGGGCCACACTAGCTCCTCATTTAAAAGCAAGCAAGGGAGCAACAAAGTTCCAAATCCAAACCACAAAACCAAGAGACACAAAGTCGACCGGCACTGTAGGTTCGATATGGGGATACATGTGCACTTCCACATAGACATGCTACAAGCAATCGGCGCAGAGAAAGATAGTCATGCAATGTACATCATGCAAAGCGCTAGTATATCATCCATATCTACACATAATCTAAATAAGAGTATAAGATGAACATGATGTGTATATAACAAACAAAGGAGTAAACAAGTGACATAACAAGCATGAATAAGAATCGACCACGAAGTCACCGACTAATACTAATGATAACAATTAGACATATGAAAATACAACCGCCTAGTCAAAATTCTCAACGTGTTATACATAAAAGCACAATAAAAAGAAGTATCTATTAATCAACCAATCAAAACTCCATTTTCCCTAATTTTATTCCTGCTTTGACCTCATCACTCCTCACTGAGTCGCCATTCATGACTCCCGCATTTTGGCTATTAATGCATTCTCCCACTAAAAGGGCGAGACTGCTTTTTTTTTTTTATTTAAAAACCATTTTTAGAAAATCCTTGAGTCGCACTTATTTGTTTTTATTTTAAAAGGAAAACAAAATAAGAAATAAAACCCTAAATATGACTCCTCGATAGGAAAAGGCGTGTGTCCTGTAAACCGAGCCTGAGGTCCTGGTTGTAGGGTTACTTCTTATCGTAGGCCGTACGATGGGTCAGGTGAAGACTCTCTAAGCCCCTAAAGCCTGGTCTCTACTAAACAACCAAAGAAAATATGGGTTTTGACTAATCAACTAATAATACCAAAGATAAGCAATAACAATATAAAAACATGCAAGACATATATAGTCAAATAATCAAAGAAAGTCATATGAGAAAAATGTATGTTCTGACGATATGTTATAAGCATTATCAATCGTAAACAACGCACAAGAATAACAAAATACAAACTATTCACATTCAATTAGAAATTGGTTATAAATCATATGTCAAATTATTTATTAAATGGAATGTCTAGCCCCACTCAAGTCTATTTATATGTTACACAAATTAACTCCCCAAGATTCCATTTTATTGGAATTTGTAGAATTAACCATGTGTTTGAGATTTTTTGAAAACCGGTTTGAAATTGAATTTTTGAAAATTGGAAGTTTGAAATTGAAATTTGAAATTTGAGATTTTTTTAGGACTTGAAATTAAAATTAGGAATTTTCAAAAATTTAAGACTAAGACAAATTGAATCTTGAAATTGAGATTTAATTTGAAACTGATCGCTTGAATTTTGAAATTATGAATTTTGTAAATTTGAAATTGAAATGGAAATCTTTTAACTCACTTTCAAAATTACGACACTTCGATTAAAACTATGAATTTGCAATTTTGAAATTGGAATCATTGAAAATTTGAAATTGAAATTTGAGATTTGAGGACTTGGACTTTTAAAATTGAAAATTTGAATTTAGAAAATGAGAAATTTGAAATCTGACATTTTAAAATTGAGGAAATGGAAATTCGTAAAAAAAAAATTGGGGATTTTATTAAATTATGGGTGGGTGTTAGTCCATATGTTAAGTAAAACACAAAAAAAAAAAAAAAAAAAAAACAACAACAACAACAACAACAACCAATTTCTAAATAAACAAAAAGCAACAATATAATTACAAGGAAAATAAATAATAAGACTATAAATTAAATGACTAATATATATACAAGACAATTAAAAATAAATAAATAAATAAAAATTCAACTATATGTTAGTTAATAAGTTGTTTAAAACATACACATAGACGGCATTCCCCGGACCAACCGCCTCTAAGCTGAATCGCTTCTCCAAAGTCAGATCACCCAAAATTGCCCCCGAGCCAAGATTTCCTCCAAGGCACTCAAACTTTTAAACTTTGAGACAACTTAGGATCTCCCACTCAATGTGGGGAAGATCCATAGCCTCCTTAAGAAAATAAATTTAAAGCGAACTAATACGCCAATTGAGACACTTAATGCCTAATTTCTATTCCCAAAAAATATTTAATCGCGACCATTGTGTGGTCTCAAACCTTTTTAAACAGTTGTTCTCATTGCTTTCCTCTTTTCCCCCCTTTCTCAATCAAGTAAAAGACCCCTTTATAGGAGCGGAGTGCCTCTCTCCTCGTAAATTTCCACGTGATCGCTCTCACAGCCGAAAATAATCCTAAGTCTCTAAATTTGGGGTCCACAATGACGATATCTCACAAACACCTGGAACCTTTTTTAGGTCTAAAGAGACTCCTGCAATTTACTCTCATAACCTACATTATCCCCTATCGTGACTGAACAAGTTAACTGGCCAACTTGACGTTAACTTGGCTGTTAAATCAGCCATGTAAGCATCTGACATGGAAAAAATTTACCCAAATCCAACTTAATAGTATAGGGGCTTCTAATTTGGGGATATTTAAAAACCCTTATTTCACTTTACCAATTTCTTCCAAAAAAACTCTTTAGTCTAAAGACAACTTAGGTTTCTTCTTCGACCCAACTCCTCATCTCTGTCAATCCTCTTCTTCCTTGGTCCTCTTCTTCATCAATGGATGGAAGTTGTTCTTCATCTTCATCAAGCAGACAATGCATCAATGTCTCTGAATGCAACGACGATCCTCATTCTGTTGCGGATTGTAATCTCGAATGAAAATATAGCCCACGCGTTAAAGCTCCCGCTGGCGATGAACCCGCGATGTATTGGTGATGAGTATATAACGCAACTTGAGTAAAGTTCAGGTTATGAACGCATAAGCCGGTAAAGAATACATGTGTTGAGCTACCAAGGAAGTAATAACCCCTAAAGAGGCTAGAGCAAGGCCTAAGTGAAAATTATTATTGATTATGTCATAAAGACTTATGTCACGCCCAATCGTCCCTCAGACATGCCATTGTGGTTTTGTAGAAATAACCAAGAGAGAATTGGAGAAAAGAATTCATTGTGTTATTTTCATTGAATTAACATGTGTATATATACCAGAGGGATAATCTATATTTCCTAATCTGTTACAACTCTACATGTTAGGATTCCTAATTAACTAGTTACAACTCTATATGTTAATACTCGCTTTCAACTTGGAGTATAGATGTCAATTATACCAACTTGTTATATAAATAGCTAACCCGGTTCCCACTTAGAGCCTTTGTGAAAATATCACCAAACTGTTCTCTCGTCTTCACTTACCAAATAGTCTATAAACTATTTGCAAGAAAAGATAGAGAGACTGTGCAATGCATGTTACCGCTTTCTATAAACTAAATTTACATACCTAGTTGAACAGCACTGTATTATGGCTTTTCAACTTGTATTGGATGAGAAGAGATAGAATTATGGCCACTAACTTTTAGCGCAACCAAATAAATATTAAGGTTCGGTGATTTTTTTATGCTATGCACCTTACTTCCTGTTCATACCTATTAAAATAAAGAACTTAATTGCTATTTTATTGACAAGGGAGGGTAGGGTTTGGCCAGTCGGCCTCATTTGTGTAACTTTTCTTTTGGTTGTGGTGCACCGTGTATGCTTCTTATGTATCAATGTTCTGCCCCCATTTCTTTGGTGCCTTTTCTGTTTATATATCATTTATAATTTGCAAAGCAAAAGGAATTTACTCTTTCATTGCTATGATAACTCCACAGAAACGTGGTATTTTGGAAAACAGTGTCATAAGAACAGACAGACCCAACTGTAAAACAGAGATGTAAATGCTGAGATTTTATGAAATTTGGCACATGATTATTTTAAATGCAGAAAACAATTGCATGATTCAAATGCTGTCAATTGCATCTCAGAATACACACGATGAATTTTGTTGGCTAGGCTGATGATATAGTTGTTATGCCAGTAGTATCCAAGAATAAGTACCTAGGCTTGGAGTTTCAGACGATATGATATCCAATCTGCATATGATTGAGGAAATCTGTAATCTGCACTTCGAAAATGAAAAGGAATAAAAAACAGTGAACAAAAAGACAAGAAGCTGAGAAATAATATTAAGCAGTCCTACCTCCATACGAGTGAATAAGGTGAACAGTGGGTCACAACATTTAGGATTGACCATGGCAACTTCCAGCTTCACCATGATTCTTGGTCTCTTGGAAAGCAAAACTGAAAAGGAAGCTACTGTCCCATTTTCTTAACCTGAATTTAGTACTCACCCAAAAAGTAATTGTTCTTTAACTTTTACAGATGTGTGCAAGTGACCTGATTACAAGCCTTCCTTTCTCCAAAGCTCTCCCTGATTGAGCTTTTCTATCTCCCTACTGCAATTTAACATGGAAATTAGATGCATAAAGCTCAGCTAGGCTTCATTTTTCTCACTGGAATGCATGACTCATATCTCCTCCTGATTTACAGATTAAATGCAGCAAACAAAAACCAAACGATGGTTTCACCTGAATCTGCTTTTTTTTCTCTTTTTGATGAGTAAGAAAAGTGTATTAAACGGAAAACGCCAGATAAGCGATCCTAAGCATACAGAAAGTATAAAATTTTTACAGGAATTCACCTGAATCTACTTAACCTCAGAAGTGGCAACAGAATAGATATTCAAGGATTTGTTGAAAAACTAACTCCAGAACCTTCCAATCCCAGAATGATCTTGACATTTCAATGGAATGAAGATTGGTAAGTACAGTAACTATCCCTGCTTTCCCCATCACTGGAGATACAAAGAAATAGCCTTTCATAAGCAGCTACCATCTTGGTGGCAATGAACAACTGTAGACCTCTCTGCCTAGCAAACTGTCCTTTCCTCTTCAGAACTCCTCTTCCATCATGCCAAACCCTGTAAAGGACCGCCTTGAGTGAAGCAACAGTCGGTGAAAATGTATAACCCATGTCTGTGCCAACAATCACAGACCCTGTAATGCTGGCAAGCCTTGTCGACATTTGTGGCTCTTGGTGAGAGCATTGCTTCTAACAAGGTATGATCCAATCCCTGGGCTCGCAGAGTAGGGTTTCAAAATATATCTATCGCATTATAAAAACTTGCCAGCTGAGCAGGTTCCAATGTCCCTAAAACCAGTACACTGGCCCCAAGACCTTTGTATCTGTCACCCAGGACCATCACCAGCAACAAGAACAATCACATTTCCCGAAATGAACGATGCCTTTCTTTGAGCATTTGCAGTAGAAAGCTTCTAACATTAAACGGATGTCCCTTATCCTTCACTAGTCTCCCAGCAATACCCAAAAACCAGTCTTAGAATGTGGGAATGCCACAATTCTTTCTTAAAACCCTCCCTTAGCAGTATTTGCTTGAAAAATCCTCATCACACCATTATAGTCAATATGAACTGTTCTCTGGGATCATGTAAACCCTTTTCAAAACATCCCCAACATGGTCACTGGTTGCAACATGGTGGGCATAACGTGGAAAAACTTCAATTTCTTCAACAACCTTCATAGCTCTTTGAGCTAAATGCACATGCCACTTGCCCTTAGAGTTCGGGAGGTTCCTGAATGATGTCAGAATGAATGGATTCATGTAACCCATGCCATAACCGCTACGTTAGTCAGATTCCTTGATCGAGTGTGCATGAGCCCAACACTTTCTAGCATGGATCAAGCACTTCAAATGGTTTTCCAGTTGAATTTTTGGCTTGGAATTGCTTCCAAACTATGGCTTGGCCCAGAGGAATTGTAGTTGGTTTGATAGATGAAAATACAAAGTGCCAGATTGCTATGATGGGAAGGAAGAGTCTGTGGTGTAAAGGTGAAAATGTGGAGTTCATGACCTCTTTTAGCAAGGGCAAGATGGAGGATTAACGCATGTCGTTCAAGCCCTCCTGCAAGGTACTTCTGCGGCCATTTCTTCACAAAGAGGGCAATTTTAAGGAGCTTTGGAAGTGGCCCAGAGGGAAAAGAAAGGTGGTTCCATGCTGAAGGAAAGGATAGGATATTAATGAATTGATTTTGATTTTGCAGAGTAATTTGCCTTGGGAGATCAAAGAGGCCAGCATATTGAGACCAAATGAAGAGCAAGATGGATGAGAAAGCAGAAAGGAAAAAGATATTGAAGCAAAAACATCGGAAACTAAAGATGGTAGCTTGATCCCTTGCCATGGAGATTCAAAGTAGAAGATATCAGAAGGCACAAGCTACTCAGATCCAACCCATTGAAATCAGAAGGAACATAGGACCCCAAATCCTTTTACCTTCCAACCATCTTCTTCCCCTGTTCCATAAATTCTCCGACTAGAATAGAGAATCAGATCCTAAAAGTACAATAAGTGGAATCAGAAACTTAGCTTCATAAGCAACAAGATCAGTGGGCACCTACTTAGGTTTCTACTTCCTCTTGTTCCATTGCATCAAAACAAATTTTTCCAGGAATAGTCAACTCAAAGACCCGAAGTGAATACTAAACAATGAAAGCAATAAATCCAGCAATCCTTCAAAAGTGAACGTAAACCAACCCCTTGAATAATAACTCACCCAACTTCCAAGCTGCTTGGCCGTTCTGATCAAGGTACCGGAAATTTCACCCTGACAGGTTCCCAATAAGGAATATATATATATAAGAAAGTTCACAGAAGTTTCTACAGGTAAACAGATTGTAAATAAAATATAAGTAGATTTGGATCTTACCAGCTGCTATTAAAGAACAGATTATGAATAAAATATGTGTTCAAGATGAGTCTGCACATGATGCAAGTACAAAGTCTTAAAAAAGCAGCATAATCAAATTAATAAATACATTTTGCATAAAAGAAACTCATCGATGAACAAGAATTTTCCATTTTTTTTTATTACTTTTGTTGTTTAATTCCTTCTCAGTTGTGTATACCCTACCCTAGTAACAGGATCACCGCCGTCATCGGCGAAGTTCAACCTGAAGCGTGCGAAAGCGTAAAGCACCGTAAACCCACAAAGACGACGAGGGAAAACGGAACCAGGAGACCACCAGAGGCCCTAACGGCGGCCGGCGTTATGCCAACTCCGGCAAGCCAAAGTTCCCAGCTTAATATGAACCAGATCCACCAGCACTATTTAGTGTTTTTGGTGTTCTTTTCTGAACAAAAATAAACCGGGAACTAAAGGTGTCCGTTTGTTTCCTTGTTATATTTGTTTTTCATATTAAAAAACAGTTATGAAAAAATGTACCCTAACATACCCTTGCTTTTTCCATTATACTCTTCATACTTAAAGGGGTGTAAGCAAGGCAAATTACTTGTTAGTTACCTGTGCTCGATTCATAAAATATTCAAATTCTACTTGAAGTTAATCAAATCGAGCTTGAATTTAACTAGCTTATTGAGTGGAGTTTGAGTATTATATTATCTGACTCGAGCTGCATACGAGCTTAATCGAGTTTTATTATTTTATTATTTATTTAATTACATTTATACCCTTACCATATAAATAACCCAAAAACTTTGTATCTCTTATTAAATTTATATTTAATCTAGTCAAAATCAAGTTAATGTATAATTATTTATCAAAATTTTAATTGATTCAAGTTTTACGAGTCCAAAGTAAATAGTCGAGTTTTTTAATTGGAGCTCTAACTTGTTTTTATATCAAGTAGACTCAATTAAGCCCGTAGTCATTGACCATGCATGGAGACTATGCATAAGAAAACTCCCAATTAGTACGTTGTAAAGAACGAGGTAGGATAAAATATTTGGATAAAATTATTTTCTTAAAAAAGTTTAAAATAAATGTTATGATTTATGATCCCTGAAGTTTCATGTAGGAGATTATGAATTAAAAAACATAAAGATAAATAAATAAATGTAAATATGCATATGATTTTTAACATGATTCGCCTAATTATGTGCTTATATCCATAAACAAAATTTTCACTATTCTTCAAAACACGTATTTAAGATAAAGATTGAATATTAAAATATTACAATGATTAGAAAAATCATAAAATTATAAAACCTTAGTGGATACCTGCAAATAATCGAAAAATACCTTATAAAATCCTCAAATCTTTTCAAACTCTTATATTTATCCACATACCAAATAGTCTCTACAAAATCATCTTCTATATTTTTTTCCTTTCGTGGCATAAAATATTTATAAGAATATTCTTATAAACTTTCCTTATTTTATAAGAAAAACTAATATTACACAATAATATAGTGTAGCTAGGGTTTACCTCATGGCATGGATCTTTCTACTGGGTAATTTTGTTATATCAATGTCATCTATGGTTTATTCTATATTCCACTATGTTCTATAATTATTATAACATTCATAGTGAAACATTTTCCTACCTTTGGTTTTTTTTTTTCTTTGCAAGGGTTTCTACATAAAATCTTAATTGTTTTCTTTTTTTCGTATTTCATTATTATGTCATTAATTTCAATAATAAATAAATAAATAAAAACAAAAACAAACTGTTGAACTCTTCCCTTCGGTAGCTGAAAAATAAAAAATACACCAAACATGATTAAATTCCAACAAATATGTTGTAATAGTTACAAATTTTAAGGGAGAAGCCATGAATTAAGGTAAAGCTTTAATAATAACGAGAGCTCGAGAATCACCAATGAACATGAAAATTGGAGTTTGTACCAACATTATTCTGGCACAACTAACGAATGAATTTCAATAAAAATAATGTTTTTTTTCTTTCTTTACAAGTGTGACTAACATTGGTTAGTAGGTACAAAATCTTGAAATTGAATGTAAAAATGGTAATTGACTAATGAGAAAGAGGTTATTCCAATAAACTAAACTATTAGAAAAAAGTTTAGACAGTCAATTTAAACGTCTAAAGCCGGAATATGAACTAAAAAAAGTGTGTTTTAATAATTGTGTTTTACGTTTTGTTCTTTAAAACTTAAGGTGCGACTCAAATGGTATAAGGATGATATAGGTTTATGAGAGGTTTTATGTTCAAATATAATAACGATAATATAATACAAATGCAAAGTGAATAGAGTTAAAAAAAAAAACAGTTTTATGCTTTATAAGATAGAAAAAATAGTAAAATATGTTACATAATAAAAACTGTTTTAATTTAATGTTATTAAAATCTTGAAGTATGGTATTTTCAAGTAATCATTTGGTTGTTTTTTTTTAATCGTTTTCATTAACATAACAATTCACGCCCAATAATATTTCATCCAAGTAGGGTCTTATGTGCAATAGTGGGCACCTGTAAAATAAAATGATTTGGTTTATCGGACACAATCTATAATACTAAACTCAATTTGGAGTTTTAAGAAGATTGTAACAATAATTTAGCAGAGATAAATTATGTACAAAAGGATGTGCATCCGAAGACCTTTTATAGCCACGAATCTTTTCAATATCGTAAGGCTATGTTTGGTTCCACAAAATGTTAAGCAAAGAGTATTGAAAGGAGAAATGTTATGAAGAAAAAGGTAAGAAAATGAATATAAAATTTCTTTTTTTAGTTATATATATATATATATAAATTGGAAACTCAATATTATATAGATACAGTGCAAAACATGTAAGACCCGAGAAATTCCAATTTCAAAAGAGAAATCGTAATTTCGTTGCAATCCGAATTTATTCTTCGGATCTGGACGACGAAACGGATTTCACCGCTAATCGCCACAAATCTAGCTAAGACGTCAATTCTCAGACCCAAGACAGAAATTGCCACGCTTTCGGCGCATCGTAATTCGGGTGTCATAAGACGATATTTGATGCGACGAAAACCACATATAACACGTACTACGCGTAAGGTGGCATGAGTAGAGAAATGGACGAAACGACGGTCGTAGATAGGCCAAGTGTCAAACTGGAAAGAAGGGACATAGATGTCATTAATGTAAAAGTTTAAACGATAATATGCCAAATCAGAATAGTGCCTTCTTCTTTAAAATGAGAAACACTAAAAACGTGGAGTGGAAACCGTAAAAGATCCAAGAGTCATTTTGTCATTTTGGTAAGGACCTCCTTCTCTTTAGATTTGCGGGAGATCCGATCGTCGGAATTCATCGGGACAAGAAGCAAAGCTGCTATACGCGAAGAGGACAACGCGTAGGTACCGGTTTCTTGGAGTTTCGACAAACTCCGTGAGGTAGGCGTTTCATCCTACTTGAGTTTTACACTTTATTTAAGTGTATTTATGATGTTTGAGTTTATTAAGGCCGTGAGTGGCCGTTTGATCGGTCCCAAATCTTGGGACCGAATTGTTTGAATTTATTGAAACCCATTTGTGAAATCGTGCGACCGTGAGGGACCTGTCGGGTCGCACTGTATACCTGGCAACAAATCAGAGTCGCTGACGCGTATGGGACCGAAAAATGATCTGAAATTCGTTCAAAGTGAACCGATGATTTGATGTGAGTGGACTAACAAAGAATCGGCGCTTCACTGCTCATGTGAATAATACTCACAAAATATTTTCGCGAATAATGTATTTGGTCGTAGTAATTCAAGTTGAATTGCTCTCGTGTTTGATAATTATCCCAAGTGAGCTAATTCTTTGTAATGAATTGTGAAATTACGACATGTTTATGTGATTTAAATTATGTGAATGACCATGATTATATTTGCATGTGTTATATAATTATATCGAATCGACATCATGCATTCCATATGCAATCGTAAGACCCTACAAATGATGTGAGCGAAAGTGCATGAGAGATGGTTCATCGAGTGGTTTCGGAGGTTGACTATCAATAATAAATATCTGAAAGTCGGTCCATTACTTATACTCCGAGGGTAGTCCATACAAAATATCAATCACTCCTGAGGGTAGTCCAATTAAATACAACATCTGAGTCGCCCACTACTTATATCTGAGGGTAGTCCACAAATAATAACAAGCATCTTTGTTTAGAAAATAATGTTTCATACATGGCTTAGGCAAGTGTGAGAGAGTCTGCAGTGACCCGAGGTATGAGTTGATAAGTTAGACATTCAAGTAAAGATCACATTTGCTTGAATGTGTGTTTACTTTGGAGCATTGCATATGCACTTAGGTGGAGAGTAGCCCACTTAGGGTGATTCCACTACTAAGCATTAGCTCACCCTGTCGAGGGAACATATTTTCAGGTACAGGGAACGCATGAGGAGACGACTCATCCTAGAGGCCGAGTTTGTGAAGAAAGCCGGGTTGTGGCTTTGATGATTTTAAACATGTATTAAAACTCTATAAGTTTGATATATGTTGTATAAGAGTAATTTATTAACTCTTGTAACTATGGTGTATAGTCGTATATTGATGAGTATTATTTAAGGGCCCAAGAGGCCGCTTTTATTCATATATGTATCATGTGATCGATGTCGGGACAGTGGATATCAAGTGTAGCTCGCACAAAGGAGACTATGCCCGATTTTCGTGAGAGATGTCGGGTCGCCCGACATTCACGAGTATTCCGCGGCCGACGGTAGTCAACGAACCCCCCTAAGCCACGCCACAAATTTGGTATCGAGCCAGGTGATACAATACCTAGGGAGCTCTACCGATATCCATCGCCACTGCGGTTGGGATGTGCAGCATAGGTACAGCGGAAACCAAGAGATCGAGGATTTGGGCTTGTGCCATGGTTCGCAAAGGAACCACCACCACTAGGTGGTCTGAAGGTCGAGTTTGGCATGAGATTACCTAGGAAATCACGACAAAACCAAGACACCGCATTTACTGTGGCTCGTGTGTTTTGTACTTACGAATTTTGCATTGTCGTATTTAATGATGAATATAACATGAATTGTTATATGTTATGAATTTGGTGCTTAAATAGCACTAGTATGTTGAAAATGTTCGGGGAGTTTTTACAAAGGTGTAAAAACCTGGAACAAAGAGAAGAAATGAAAAATAAATTCTCATAAATTTATTGTTTAGAGGTGAAATTTTTTTTTAATTTTTAAGGTTTTACAAGATAAAAACTCGAAGAAAATTGAAAAAATAAATTTTTATAACTTATTAGAGTATTCGAAAATGAGAAAAAGCAGTACAAAGAAAGATACTTCTGTGCCAGTATTTTCCAAAGTTGGTTGAAATGTGAAAAAAATTATATGATGAGAAGAAATATTTTTCAAAAGTTACACAAGGTAAAGTTAAAGAAAATGAAGAAAAATAAATTTTCATAAATTTATTTTGGGTGTACTAGAGAAAAAAATGTATACATATTTTAAGGTGTTTTTCCAATCGGCCGAAATAATCAAAAATAAATAAATAAATAAATAAATAAAACTTTAAAAAAAAAAATGGTGTAAATGAATGTTTTGGCTATCGCCAGGGAATGCTGTCACGATACAATGGAGTTCCTCAGACGCGATACGGCCCCTGCGCCAGCAGCTAGTCGAGGATCAGACAAAGAGGGTAAGACGATTCAACAGAAAGGGGCGCTAGATTTATTAAAAGATGATGAGGTATTGCGCTTAGGTCGGGGCTAATTTGTATCGCAAATACAATAGGGCTGTATTGCGACCGGGCGAAGCTGGGCGCCGCGGCACCTGGCACTGGCAGCCGAGGGCGCCGGGTAGGCTGGCCGCGATGGCGGGCGCAGACGCGCGGGCGCCAAATGGGCTGCATGGGCGCGCGAAGCTGCGCTGCTACACCCGCACCGGGTCGCGACATCTGGCTCTGGGGCCCTACACCTAATAATACCAGACCCGCCCACCGACACCCGCCATGCGCCTGCCCTGGCGTCAGGCCCGTTGTGTCGGGCCAAGCTGGTGCACCGTGCACCCAGCTCAGCTTCTCGACTCACTAATTCAATTTTGAACTAAGTACCGCTTTCGAACACCGTTCATCACCAAGCCTGCCAAATAATTTTTTTAATATTTAACAAAAATCAAATAAAATGAGACAAAATTTCTAAAAAAAAATGAAATTTTCAAAATGAAATTTTTGTTATCAAAAATGTTTTAAATGTAGCACCACTGCCTCAGACACTTGTAAACGCAAGGGCAATGTGTATGTTAATCGATTTATGTATGAATAGTATCTCGGGGCTGTGTTTGAGCCGTAGAGATACTGCATTGAGATTGAACTTGTCATTTAAACTGTGTAGATGGCTAGTTGAGGACGAGGACGTAGAGGGCGTCCAAGAGGTACTGGTCAGACACCACCAGTTGTTCGATCGCCAGCTTTTACCGAGGCTATGTGGCCGCAAAGACTGTTAGCTGTACGTGCCAGTATACAGTAGTCGTGAGGTCCTAGTAACCTCCGAGGTTTAGACGCATCATCCTCCAAGATTCTGGGAGGAGATCCCACGGTGGCGCATCATTGGTTCACACGCATTAAGAAGGTGTTGGGAGGTTATGGAAATTACTCATTAATTGGCCAGATTAGACTAACAGTTCCAAATTTAGAGAGCTTAGCTCCAAATACAGGAAATGGGCAAAGTGATCTCAGAGACCTTGTAGGAGCCTTTGTAATGTGAGTTCTCCCCGTATTAGTACGCACAGCATTTATATTGCCGTGGTTGCAGTTGAGATATCTGACCTCACCACAAAGGACTTGAGGATCATGGACACAAGTCGTGAGTTCGATGTCATCCCTGGATGGATCATCGACACCATAGTGGTCGCATCGATCAAGGAGCGTAGGAGGGTTACCACCATACGCCAGGATTCGGCATCATGGCATTCAGGGGGACAAACATGATATTTTACCCCAAACAAGATATCGAAACCAAGTGTCATGACGCTAGCTGTCAAGCAATGCACTTACCCTAGAGGATCTAGGAGACCTGACTTAGATCTACCCCTCGAAAGTAGTGCTAATATGGATGTTTTCCGCATGAGCTACCCTCGATCGCCTCCATAGAGGTCGTAGATCTCGGTATCTTAGTCGCACCCCGACACTTCGCCAATCTCTATGACTCCACATAGGATGACACCAGCTGAGTCAAGTAGAACTCGCAGTCCTTACAAGAGCTTACTGACAGGTTCATCAATCGGCACCCTCACCACTGGGCGCCCTGCTCTATTTGCAAAGAAGAAGGACAAGACTTCGACTATGCATCGACTAGAGACTGGCTGACAAGGTTACGATCAAGACTTAGAATCCATTACCGAGGATTGATGATTTATTTGATCAATCGAGAGGAGCGCCGAAGTCTACTCTAAGATAGACCCACGACCGTTACCACATCGTACCGAGGGTTAGGGGCACGCATATCCCAAGACAAATAAGTAGACGCTGCTATGGGCACCCAGCCTACTTCGTGATGCCCTTGATCGACGTATCGTGCCAAAGATTCATGGATCTCATGCATAGGATATTCCAACCCTATTTAGATTAGTTTGTCGTAGTTCGTGGGATGACATTTTTGATTTACCCCAATCGAGTGGGAGCATGAGTATCACTGAGGATCGCTCTACGCTTGTCGAGACCATCACCAGACGCCAAGTTCGCAGGCGCGGTTTTCGCCATCGAGATGAGATTTTTAGACACGCGGGTGTCGCATCGCAGTGTCACGAATTTAGAAAAGGTCAGGTCATGATGAGTCGGGAGAGACCAATGTCAATTCTAGACACGTAGTTTCTCGGGATCGGGTCATAATATGTAATATCTCGAGAATGGTCAAGTTGTCCATTCGAAGTGTGATCGTAGACTTCGCCACGGGGACGTGGGACTCTGTTGGGACGACCACCATGGTAGAGAGACGAGGATGCTCTAACACTGATACTGCAAGTTGGTAAACAGCGAGGGAGGATCAACCTTCTTCTAGTTCTGGAAGAGGCGTAAGACTTCGTCTACACGAAGTTTCTCGTGACCTAGCCGATCAAGGTGAGACGGATTGCCCCGGAGACGTGATCCTGGGACTTTGGGACAAGACAATCCCGCTAGTCAGAACAGAGAGGAGAGCGCTCATTCCTCCACACCCTAAGACGGTCGAGGAACCGGGGCCGCGGTAAGATATAAGCACTTCCGAAGAACACATAAAGCCGAGGGGCCGTGAGTGTGGGTCGAGGTCGTGGACGTATCGAGTTGCGTATCGAAGTGTGGGCGGACCTTAGTGGTGGTGTATATATCGGGTTGTTGATGTCACGTTGCATGGATGAGTCGATGCCCATCGTTGTCGGTGAATTTGGACTCAATGTTGTCATACCCGATTACCTAATTGATTTCCTGGGCTTTTAGAGGTTAAGGCCTTTAGAGAAGGCCAGATGGATGTTCTTCCCTGCGGTGTGGGAGAGAGTCGACCGATAGTCCTGGATTATGAGTGAGAGATCTCCAGATTCGCCTACGTGGACCCGGATTGCGTCACAAGATGGGCATTATCAAGGTCAGGTGCACGTAACATCGCTACCGAAGCCCAGCGTGGTGCAATTCAGACGGCCATTCACCACTCTTGTGAGCGCTGGTTGAGTTTGTCTTTAGACTACGTCCAATGAAGACTCATAGTTCGATTCAAGAAATGAAGAGTAATTGTGAGGTGTGGCAGCAAGTGGGTCGCATCCCCAATATGAGAATCCTGAGTTAAGGTGTAAGAGACCCTGTGGGAGATGATCCCGACTGCAGGAATGAAGAGGCCTGCCGTAGTCGGAAGAGTTAGCAAGACCGAGATGAAAACACACCTGGCCAAAGTTATCACGCAGACTTAGAGTCGAGTGGATAGGAGTCTTATTTACCTCGAGATTTACAACCCTTTGAAATCAGACGTGTCATCGAGACAAGAAGGGCTCATGTATGGATGTCATGGCATGACATGGACTAGGCCACTGGCCCATTCGAACAGAAGCGATTGTGACTCGGGAAGGTCGGGCCGCTTACACACAAAGTGTGGTCAGGTTACACGTCAGGTGGATTATATACAGTGTTGAGGACACGCTGCTAGCATACGTCCTGGTCAAAAGGATAGACGCAGCATTTTCCCCTTAAAGGGTATTTGCCTGGCAACAATAGTTATCAGGCGAGTACACAAATGGCACCATATGAGGCATTGCGCTGGAGGCCATGTAGATTACCGCTATGATTTGACCGAGACGGAAGAGAGCTCCATCACAAAGGTCCTCGATTCGACAGATACCCCGAGAAGGCGAGCTTGATACGATAAATGGCCTCATCGCCGTAGTCCGCAAGAGTTATGCGTATGCAACGACGTCAACCCTTAGAGTTCGGTTGTGGATCACGCCTTCAAGGTGATGCCTAAGAGCGAGTGCGACGTTCAGCGCTGAAGCTATCGCCGAGGTTCATCGGGCCGAGATACTGAGAGGGTAGGCAATCGTGAATGGCACGGCTGGCGCACGCCCGAAGATGACAAAAACCACGGTGTATTTCACGCCTCCACGCCCTGGTATACTCTGCATCCACCAGCGCGTGGATCGGGGGATGACAGCCGACACCGACGTGGACCTCGAGGAGGGACCGTGCATTTTAGATACCGTGATCGTATCGCGTCGCAAGACCGCGAGAAAGCAGCGAGGTGCTACGGCAAAGACTATGAAGTGGAGGAGTCAACGCGGGGGAGCCGCCGAGGACGATATGCCACACATCCCTTCGTTTATGGATGAAGGGTACGTGGTTTAGCCGCTAATAATTAAAATGACGAGTTTACATGCATGGTAGAGTGCACGCGTTGCATACGATAACAATGGCGATTATCCCACTGGACGAAATTCTTTTAAAGAAGGAGAATGTAAGACCCGAGAAATTCTAATTTCTCGAAAATGATAAAATCGTACTCAGCTTATAAAATTGTAATTTCTGGGTTAAAAATCCGAAATTTATTCTTCTAGATATCTGACAACTAAACGGATTTCACCGCTGAATCGCCTCACAAATTTAGCTAACATGTCAATTTTGTCGACTTTCCGAGATGTTAGGAGTTGGCACGCTGCAGGCATCACAATTCCGTGTCGAAGATGATATTTGATAAGCATGAAAATCACATATAACACTTACCGTAGCCATAAGTGACATGAGTAGAGAAATGATGAAAATGGACGGCCGAGATAGAGCCGAGTGTCAAAACTGGGAAAAGAAGGGACATAGATGTCATTAATAGAAAAGTTTAAATGATAATATGCCAAAATTGTAAATAGTGCCTTCTTTAAAATGAGAAGACCAAAAACGTGAGGGGAAAACCAGAAAAAGATCCAGTAGCCGATTTTGTCATTTTTAGAGAGAGAAGGACCTCCTTCTCTCTAGATTTGCGGGAGATCCGACAGTCGGAATTCGTCGGGACAAGAAGCAAAGCTGCTCTACGCGAAGAGGACAACGCGTAGGTACCGGTTGCTTGGAGTTTCAACAAACTCTGTGAGGTAGGGGTTTCATCCTACTTGAGTTTTACACTTTATTTAAGTGTATTTAAGGATGCTTTGAGTCAGATTGAGACCGTGATGTCAAGCTTGATCTGGTCCCAAATTGGGGACGTAATTGTTTGAATTTATTGAAACCCATTTGTGAAATCAAGGACCGTGAGGGGCCTAAGCTGGGTTAGCACTGTATAATTCCAGGAAACAAATTGTATTGTGATGTGTATAGGGCCGGAAATGGCCGTGAAATTTGGGTTCACAAAGTGAACCGATGATTTGATGAGTGGACGAAACAGTAACCCGAGGGTTTCACTGTTCATAGGAATAGTGTTCACAAAATATTTTTGTGAAATAATGTATTTGGTTGAGTAATTCAAGTTGAATTGCTCGTGTTTGATAATTAGCCCAAGTGAGCTAATTTTTGGTATAATGAATTGTGAAATTACATGACATGTTTCAGGTGGATTTAAATTACGCGAATATATTCATGATTATATATTTCAGACGCTACTATATAATTATATCGAATCGGGCATCATGCATTCCATATGCACTGGGCACCTTAGAGCGATAAGAGTGAGTGCAATGAGATGGTTCATCGAGAGAGTGGTTTCGTGAGGGTCGACCACACAATAAATACTCCGAGTCACCCATTACTTATACTTCCGAGAGGGTACTCCATACAAAATATCAATCGTCGAGTCGGCCCAATTGATATATCTCCCTCCCTGAGGGTAGTCCACTAAATACAACATCGAGTCTGCCCATTACTTATATCGAGGGTAGTCCACAACAAATAACAAACATCTTTGTTTAGAAAAAATAATGTTTCTCATACACGGCTTAGGTAAGTGTGAGAGAGCTCCGAGGACCCTGGGTATGAGTTGATAAGTTAAACATTCAAGTAGAATCATGCATTTGCTTGAATGTGTGTTTACTTTGAGCATTGCATATGCACTTAAAGGAGAGTAGCCCACTTAGCATTTATTCCACCATCGAAAGATAAATTTCCAGAACACCCCAAAATATACCCCAGCGCTTAATTTGCTTCAGGGTATTTTGTAAGATAATTTAAAATGTTTCGTGAGTTAAATACGAAACATGGAAATGAGAGACCCTAGGGAATTTACAAGAATTAAGGACAAAATTGTAATTTGTCCAAAGAGGGGCTTAAAAGTCATAATTTGACAAGATTTGAGGCCAAAGTGGAAATAACATAAGCTAAGTTGCAAATGGTCAAGAGTTGGAGGACCAAAAAGCAAATAAAGCAAATAAACCCAAAAATGGGTTTTTGGAGGGCCAAACATGGCCTTAGCAAACATGGGATTTAAAGACCAAAATTTGGTCTCATGTTTGGAGGAGGAAACCCTATGAAGAGAATGGGAGAAGAAGTTAAGAGTTAGGAAGAGAAGAGAAGCCAAGCAAGCTAATGTATGGAACTCGATTTGCATGGAATTAACTCAGGTATGGATTCTATTATGGATCATATGAATTTTGTATGGGATTCTAGAAAAGTTTATGAGTTCCAAATCTAGGGTTTGTTAGGATTTCTTCCTAATCAAAGATTTATTGAAGGTAGGGTTGGAAAAACTCTAAATGGCCCAAGATAAGTATGAAATCCTCCTCTTAAGGATTGATTCATGTTAAATAACAAGTACTTGAGCTAGGGTTTAGAATAAACCCTAAATAATCATCATGTTTGATTTGTGTATGGGTTGTGACCCATATTAGAAGGGTTTTGGAAGAAATTCATGAAAGAATTTTGAAGAAAGATATGTAATTGAAAGATGAATTGAATAGAAAAGAGATTCTAAGGTGAATTTGAAATGGTTTTGATGTGTGTTTGAAGAGTAGAGTTGATTGGGTATCAAAATATGAAAAAATGGGTGAAAAACACACATTCTCGGGCAATTTTATGACATGTACCAGACACCGAACCCGTACGGCACACCTCGGTTCTCGTCATTTTGGGCTAATGCGCACTAAGACACGCTAGACCCACTCTAAGACACACCATGTTCGCTTTTCCCGTTCGACCAATTTTTGTATTTTGGCCATAACTTATTCATTTCTTATCCGATTTGAGTGATTCAAGTGGCCAATTAAAACACTTCACTAAAACCAAACCCATATAAATAGACATCATCACCCCGACTCTGCTCATTCTAAAACTCACTCAAAAGTGGGCCATGTGCAAGCCAATCATTGCATCGCTTGAATCATAGAGTAAATCGAATTGTTTTGACGCATTCGAAGTTCCGGGTGTCTCAGCCTGGGTGGATTTCAGTCGAGGAGAACCCTTAACACCTTGGGGGATTTAAAGGAGCACAAAGAACCGCACAACAAGAACAAGGTACCTGAAAATGAATATTGCAAACTGTCCTCGCAAATCTAAGAAACCGACTAGTTGGCATGAAAAATGCCATAACTTTATTTCAGCGATCCGATTGATTGATTCACCTAAGAAAAATAGATTCATTGAGGGACAAGAATATATGAATGATGTGTGGATAGGCATCATATCGCATAAGCATTCAAATGCCATATGGAATAGGCAATGAAACCCGAATACAGGTGAAACCTAAAACTAACCTAAACATGAAACATGAACATGAACATGAAAATGTCGCGATCAATAACGTGGATTAAGCAGTGTTATAAGTTCGGAAGACATACGATATTACGACTACTTCAGACCGAAGAATGAATGAGTGGATCGCCCTTTAGTGCTTCAAGATTCTCGACGGCAGTCGCGACTCCCGCCGTGCTACGCGACACTCCCGCCAAGGCGGCAAAGATCGCCCCGACGCGCCACTTCGCGACCTCGCATCGTATCGCACTTTCGGCGACTTATCGCATCGCCCTACCATTTCTTAAGGATCAAGTCTAGGTAGTCTTAATAAACATATGATAATACACCGAATAAAGAATAAGAGCAAAGATCCGAATGTACCAGATCTATTCAAGAGTACCTAAGGGTACCTCATTGGTAAAATAAGATGGCTCTAAGAAGACCTACTGGTACCTCAGATTCCAGAAAATAAGTACAAGTTCAGAAATAAGTATAAGCTTGTAGCACCCACTCGGCACTCAGACGCAACATAAGTATAAGCTCTCAGAACCCACCTCGGTACCTCGTATCAGAAGTAAGTTAAGTTCCAGAATATAAGTATAAGTCCAAAGAGTTCCACGCCCCCTCGAGCAAGTGTAACTCTGAATATGGTTATGATTTAAACCAATAATCTCTTTGTTATTGGATATGTTCTGAATCTGTATGAATCCGGTATATGTATCTGTTGTGATCCATATCTGCTATGGACTAATGTCCATATCTGAAATGTATCTGCATAAGTCTGATCTGACCTTGCATGTGATATGATTCTGATCTGTTCCGACTTATCGTACCTACCAAATTCCTTCGTACAAGAATAAGATCCCGTAAGATAGCGCATACGCCTCGTAGGACATGTATAAGATGTAACGCCTCAAAATAACCTTAAATTTTTATTTATTTTATTATATATTCTGCATAAATCGAACCAAACTTGGGTATTCGAAAATTGTTAAAATGAATATTGATCGTTATTTGATAAGGATTTAAGATTAACCCGAGAGTTTACCCATGTCAAGGGCAAAAAGTGGAAACTTATAAAATCAGACCTAAAGGTCATTTGTGAATATGTTTATGTGTCTAAGAGGAATATGGGAAATTGAAGGCAAATAAAAAGGATGTATGGGCCATAGCATTTTGGGATAACTTAAGTCCAAATAAACTTAGGCTAACCATGCCTATATGATAAGTTTGATTTAAAGACCAAAATTTGGTCTAAGAGACTTAAGTCCAAATGGGCTTTGTAGCGCCTTATACGGTAAGCCGATTTAAAGACCAAAATTAAGACTTAAGTCCAAATGGGCTTTTGTAGGGAAGCGTCTTATACTTATAGCTTGAGTTAAAGACCAAAATTTGGCTTCCAAGAAATCATTAGATCAAAAACGTTTGGGAGAGAAGAGAGAAGCACTGTAGAGGAAGTTAGGTTTTAAGAATCAAGAGATTTAAGTGCAAAGAACTTACAAGGTTGTTCAAGGAGAAGGCTAAAGCAGGAGCCAAGTGATTCAAGGTATGTGAACAAACTCTAGAATTATTTTTAATGATGTTTGAGTCGGGAAAACCCTAAATCATCCATGGATTTGCTTGATTGGTGTAGGATGATATTAGGATGTTATTATGAGCTTATTGATACGATTATTTTGAATTTTGAGGTGTTTGGAAGAAAATCTAAGAGGGAATTTATGGTATTTCAAAGGAGATGCTGTCAAAATTTTTCCAAACCTATGTTTTTGTTTTGGCCATAACTTGGTCATTTCTTATCCTAATTGAGTGATTCAAATTGCTAAGTACACTAGACTTATAGTAGAACAAACTTCATGAAGTAAGGGTACCCAAATTTGGACCCAATTAGACCCAGAAATTCGTTGAAGTGATGCTCTGTTTCGAATAAAATTTCTGGTGCAGTTCTGAAACAGTTATGTGTTTTGGTATTTAGGCCATAAGTTGAGTTTCACTCATCCAAATTAAGTGATTCAAAATTATGGGTAAACTAGACTTCTAGGAGAATAATTCTTACTTGAGGGAATGGTATACAAATTGTAACCCTAAAGTGTCCAGAAACTTTAAAAGGGGGAGCTATGTGCAAGAAAAAAATCTGCTTCTGTTTTGAAAATTAGAGTAGTCTGAATATAAAATTCCATAACTTGAGTTTTGGGATTCAAATTGATGATTCCACTGGATGGGAAACCTAAGAACCATAGCTTCAAATAAGTAGAAGGGACCATTACCAATTTATGGAGTTAAGACCTCTGAAATTGAGAAAAACAGAGGTAAATCGAGGAACTGGGTATACCCGACCAGTTTGGTATAAAATGACATAACTTGTGTTTGGGTGATCCAAATTAGATGATTCAAATTCCTACTAAAAATAGACTCACAGAGCTATAATTTTCGTGAAGGATGTATAAGCAAAATATGACTCAATTATCCCCAGAAAATTTGGCAAGTGAGGTGTATTGGGTAGACATCAACCCTAACCAAAAATACTAGAATGCACAAATGATTTTTCTTTGGTTATTCTTTGATTGTGAAATATGTGTGATGGATTAGGGATTAACGAGGAGGAAAGTCCAGTTGAGGTTCGAGATTCCGAGGACAGGGAATTCAGCGTGATCAAATAATCTTTTGGGTTTGTTCTCTATCTACCGATTCCTCGCTTCAAGTTTTTGCATGTTTGTTCTTACTTTTCTTATTCTCGTTTCAATAATTGAAATGCTTGTTCTAAATGCATAAGAAATGTATATTGAATTGTTTTAAATGATTTGAAGAATTTGATTGTAAAATGTTTGCATATGAAAATTGCATGACTATTGAAAGTGAACTATTTATACAAAATGTGCCATATTGTAGTGTACTCTTGCTATAAAGATTTGAACGCCTAATAGAATGTTAACCGCTTAGTTCAGATAAGGATAGATCAGTATACCAATATGGTCAAATTAGCAAGATCGCGAATGATTGTATTGATGTGTCACTCCGATCAGCAGCCCCACGGGACCGTATCGGTAGTGTTCACTATTTGATCAAGAGACAAGTCGCGAAATCTACCGGGACCGCATCGCGGTTATAAAACCGTTTTATACCGGCCTCAGCCTAACTGGATCAGGTCGGACTCGAGATCCCCGTATATCGATGACATAGGTTAAATTGGTATACAACTGGTCTGATTGGAAGAATTGGAATTGAATTGCATAACCGAATTGATTGGAAGAATTGAATTGAATTACAACCGAATTGAATTTGTGAGCATTTGAATCTGATTTGAGATTGTGAAATATCAATATGAAAGCTTACTTTTGGGACATGATCAAATCTAACTATAACTGATCGTATATATATAACAAATATATATCAGAATACATTGATCATCCATAAAGATTGGAAGTTTTGAATTGTTAAATTGTACATCTGATTTAAATCAAATTCATAATGGATTTGTATAGAACCACTAAGCATGAAAACGTTTTAGCGATTGTTTTACCAATGCGCAGGTACCGAGTGATAGATAGCTAATGTGAAAGAGGCAAGATCGGTGGTGTCGAGTCACCGAAAGAATGAGAGTATGCTACTGGTCATATGCATTAATATCATTTTGAGTATGACTTTATTTTTTGTATTTTTAAAAATAGTAAATTACTAAACAATGTTGTGTAATATTTTGAAAGGTATCAGATGCCATTTGTAAGTGAATTGCTTAAATGTTTAAGGCCTACCGTAGTGGAACTAAAATGCTTCCGCATATTTGAAATGGTCTGAAATGAAATGTGTTTTAAAATGGGTGTTACATTTAGTGGTATCGTAGCCCAGTTTAGCGTTTCCTCTACAAATGATTTTTGAATTTTTCGAAAGTAATTTTGAAATTGTTTATAACATGCATTGCATTTGCATATAAAGGATGGTTTTAATTTGACAAAGGATTCGCCGTCTTAATAGGTGAAACATGGATACAGATCCTTAGTGTTTCGAGGATGACCAAGGGAATCGCCAAGACAAACCCTAGTGTGGAAGGTGGACAAGCGCCCCATGTTCCACCAATGAAATGAACTGACCACGCAGGGTCGCTATTGATATCCTTCAACGCTTAGCTCGTGCATTACAAAGAGCAGCCCAACCAGCCGCGTCGCTTCAACGATCGCCATTGAGAGGATGGCAAGGTGCACCGACCGGTGATTCTCGGGACCCGGGAAAGAGGATGAGCCCCCATGGCGTAGAATTGGCTCGAAGCGACCGAGCGAATGCTGCAAATGCATCAGACACCTGATGGAGTTTGGAATGTGCGACCGCCTCTACTGGGCTGTGACGAGGCTTATCGGTGGGCTCGCGACCGTGACCGCGCCACCGAGTGTTACATGGAAGTTCTTCTGGATGAATTCAAGAAGCATTATGGGTCGATCTATTCACAATATGAGAAGAGAGTTTCATAACTGAGACAAAGACATAAGGAGTGTCATGTAATATCAAGAGAATTTACACGGCTGAGCAAGTATGCTCGAGATACGGAGGAGGAAGAAAAGTGCCGTAGGTTTGAAGACTACCTAATGACCTTATTCGCCCATGTCACGTGATTTTGCCATGATGATTTTTCCAAAATTGTGACATGTGCATTGAATGTGGGAAAGAGTAAAAAGAGGGAAAAGAGAGAAAAGATAAAATACGTGAAAGAAAAATCTCTGGCCAGTCTAGTTCACAACAATGTGAAGAAGGAAGAGATTCGCAGGACCAATGGTTCCACAATTCTTCTCGCCGTACCACCGGTAGGGAATATCACTCCTACCAGACCGTCAATCGCTGCACCAGAGGTGCTTGGGATGTGACGTCCTTATCGTCCATTGTGGAAAAAATCATAAAGGAGAATGTTGGAGACTTACAGGTGCTTGTTTGATTTGTGGATCCAAGGAGCATAGAGCGAGAGATTGTTCAAGAGCTCGTTCATTTACAGCACCCCAGACTGGGGGTACAGCTTCAGTGGCACAGAAAGGCAACAAGAGTGTTGCATCACCGAGTGTTCCGAGACAAGGGACACAGACCTGGTAGGGTAAGATGGTCAAAAGGTTCATTTAGAGCATATGCAATGAAAGCAAGTGAAGATACCGGGTTCGGGATGTGATAGTTGGTAATTTCCAAATCTTTGATACCACAAAGATACGCATTGATCGGCTTCGGTCAACCCACTCATATTTGTAATCGACATACCTAGTAGTGAAAAAATTTACCGAGGAGTGAACCGAAAAGTGACATCTTGGTGACTACAACCCGCCTGGGCATAGTGTTATTGTGAATAGAGTGTATGTGAGATTGCCCCATCCGAATACGAGTACGAAATTTCGTGGGATTTGACCAATTTTATCCTTAAGGAGTTTGATGTGATTGGGATGGATTGGTTGCCCCGACACCAAGTGATGGTGATTGTAGAATGAAAAGAGTGACCTTGAGAACAATCAATGAGATGAAGTATTCATCGGCGAGGTCAAACCACTCCTCTAATGTGTGATATCCGCGTACCAACGCTAGAAAAAAATGGTGCTTAAAAGGATGTGAAGTCACTTGGTTTATGTGATTGATACGATAGCGTGGGCAAGCTCATACATCCGAGTATCCCTACCATAGTGACTTTCCCGACGTGTTTTAAGAGTTGCCGTGGATTGCCCACGCAGGAGATCGAGGTTGCCATCGACGCAGGCCAGCCACACCTAAGATCCATTACACCGCAGACCGAACGGCTCCATGGAGTTAAAAGAATCAAGCTTCCGCCTTGCAAGAATTGCTAGAAAATCCGTTTATTCGACCAAGTATCACCGTGGGAGCTCCCGTGCTTTTTGTTAAGAAGAAAGATGGTACACTCGGCTATGTATCGATTATAGACAACCCAACAAGTCGACCATAAAGAATAAGTATCCGTTACCTAATCATGATTCGCTTGACCAACTAAAGGTGCAAGTATCTTTCAAGATCGATTTATCCGGGTATCACGCCTGAGAATTAAAGATGTGGATGTGCATAAAACAGCGTTTAGAACGCGATATGGACATTGCGAGCTCCTCAGAATGCCGCTTATTCACAAATGCCCGCTGCCATGGACTCCACGAATCGGTTTTCCGAATCGTATGTGGATCAGTTTGTCGTAGTGTTCATAGACTCCATATCTTTCGGTATTCGAAAAGATCGGAAAATCACACACACCCTTCTCGTAGTTAGAGACTTCGAGAAAAGAGCGCTGTATGCTAAACCGAGCAAGTGTGAGTTTTGGTCGAACAAGTATCATTTCTGGGCACATCAGATCAAAGAAGGAATCCGAAAGGGATCCAAAGAAAATGTAAGTAGCCGTCAGAATGGAAGCCACCAAGAAATAAAACATGGAAGTGCGTGAGCTTCCTGGACCGGCGTGTTACTACGTAAGATTTGTTAAGGGGTTTTCATACCTCGTACCCAATGACAGGACTGCCTCCGTAAAATGTGAAATTAACAAGTAAAGAATGTCAAAGAAGTTTTGATAAGTCGAAGCATTCTAACCGAGGCTCCTGTTTACTCACCTAATTGTAAGTGAATATGTGATCTTTAGTGACGCTCACTAAATGGACTTGGATGTGTCCTAATGCAAGAGGTAGTGAGTAGCCTATGCTCAAGATACGTCATGAAAAGAACTACCCCACGCATGATTTGAATTAGCCGCACTGTATTTGCGCTGAAAATTTCGAGACATTATTCAGGGTGGAGAAAATGTTTCATCTACACCGATCATAAGAGTTCAAGTATTCGTCACAAACTAGAGCTTAACTTTAGACAACGTAGGCGGATGGAGAGTCGATAAAAGACTATGATCGTTGCACTGACTATCACCCTCGAAAGGCCACCGTAGTGGCCGACGCCAGTAGAAAGACAATGCAAACGCTTCCAAGCTGCCAATGCTCATTTGTCATTGGATGCATTTGTATGGTACGTAGTGACAGACCGAGCATCGGGTGACCGAAGCTTGTTGAATCGAGTGCAAAGAGGCACAAAAGAAAGATGAGAAAATTAATGTTGGTAGTAAGTCGATTGAAAAAGGTAAAGAAATCCGTGTTTACAAAGAATGAAGACGGGTTTTGTATTATAAAGATCGTTTGTGTACCCGGCGATACGGATTGAGGAAAGCCACTGGAAGAGGGTATTATAATGGATCTTTGCTATCCATCCAGAGCGCATATCAAGATTTAAAAATGTCATTCTGGTGGTCCGGAATGAAAAGAGATATATCAGAATTTGTAACCAAGTGTTTGGTTTGCCAAAGAGTAAAGGCAGAGCATCAAGTTCCTTCGGGATTATTACAGCCTATCAGAATACCGGAGTGGAAATGGGATCGAATTACCATGGATTTTGTAGTTGGGTTACCATTGACAGGGAGAAAACATGACCTGGCCATCAGAGTGGACCATTGACCAAGTCACCATTTCTACTAGTTGAACCGACTATTCACTGACAAGCTACCAGAGTCAGATCAAGTAAATAGCTCTGCCATGTGGGGATTCCTATATCCATTATTCTCGCATCGAGATCCGAGGTTTACTGAGATTTTAGAAAATCGCAAGAGGCCTGGCACTGGATCAATTTCAAGATAATTGCTCCACCCGCAGACGATGGACGTACGAGAGAGTGATCCGCATTCTGAAGATGCCAAGGAGTCATGGTGATCGACCATGAGGGTAGTCGGGATGACACATTCCTCTAGTTGAATTTGTGTATAACAACAAATTCTTCCAATCGAGCATTGGGAATGGCGCCTACTTCAGGCATTATATGGAAGAAAATGCAACACCAGTTGTGTCAATCGAAAGTTGAGTGAAAAAGAAAGTAATCGGTCCACTTGATTCGTGAGACAAGAGAAAGTGAAATGATCGTATAGGGCTTAAAGGTACACGATAGACAAAAGTCCTACGCCGACTCAAAGAGAAAGGACATTCAATATGAGATTGGCGAAAAAGTGTTTTTGAAAGTATCGCCGAAGAAGGTGATGCGATTCGAAAAGTACAAGTCGAATTTTTGTGATTATCGCGGGAATCGTGACGGGCTGCATTGAAAAGTGGGTCCATTAGCGCATGTATCGCATTACCTCCCTGACTTGGAAAAGATCCATAACGTATTCCATGTTTCGACAAAACGAGGAGGTACCGGACGTAATCTATCACATGTAGTCTCTTCTGAGACAATTGAGCTTAGACCGATTTGACGTATGAAGAAGAGCCAAGAGAGACCTTGGCTCTGGGAAGTGAAAGAGTCATGAACAAGAAGATTACGTTAGTCAAAGTGTTGTGGAGAAACCATAAAACGTAAGTTAAGCCACTGGGAGTGGGAAGAAACGACAAGGCAGCTAATATCCGCAATCAAGACCAAGGTAAATTTCGAGGACTAAATTTTATTAAGTGGGGAGAGTTGTAACGCCCCAAAAATAACCTAAATTTTTTTTATTTATTTTTTTTATATATTTGGGTATAAATTGAACCAAACTTGGGTATTTCCGAAAAATTGTTAAATGAATATTGATTGTTATTTGATAAGGATTTAAAAGATTAAACCCGGTGAGTTTACCTGGGCAAGTCAAGGGCAAAAGTGGGAAACCTTATAAAATCGTGGACCTAAAGGTCATTTGTGAATATGTTTATGTGTCTAAGAGTGAATATGGGAAAAATTGAAGTGCAAATAAAAAGGATGTATGGGCTATATAGCATTTTGGGGATAACTTAAGTCCAAATGGGCTTTGTAGGCTAACCAAGGCCTTATATGAGAAGTTTGATTTAAAGACCAAAATTTGGTCTAAGAGACTTAAGTCCAATGGCCAGGCGCCTTATACGGTAAGCTTCATTTAAAGCACTAAAATTAAGCAGATTCTGGGGTTCAAATAGCCGTGGTGGCGCCTTATATATGAGTGAGTGTTTGCTAGCATCAAAATTTGGTCTAAGAGCTCATTAGATCAAAAACGTTTGGAGAGAAGAGAGAAGCAAAGAGAGTGTTAGGGTTTTGCAAGCAATCAAGAGATTTAAGTGCAACTTCACAAGGTTGTTCAAGGAGTAAAGTGCTGGAAGCCAAGGTTTCCCTGTTTATCTGCGTATGCGAACAAACTCGGTAATTATTTTAATGATGCTTGAGTTGGGAAAACCTTCAAATCATCCATGGATTTGCTTTGATTGGTGTAGGATGATATTAGGATGTTATTAAGAGTGATTGACAGCTGATTTATTTGAATTTCTGAGGTGTTTGGAAGAAAATCACGAAGAGGGAAATTTATGGTATTAAAGGAGATGCTGTCAAAATTTTCCGCAAAACCTATGCTTTGTTTTTGGCCATAACTTGGTCATTTCTTATCCTAATTGAGTGATTCAAATTGCTAAGTACACTAGACTTATAGTAGAACAAACTTCATGAAGTAAGGGTACCCAAATTTGGACCCAATTAGACCCAGAAATTCGTTGAAGTGATGCTCTGTTTCGGATAAATTTCTGGTTCAATTCTGTAACAGTTATGTGTTTTGGAGTAGTTTTGGTACTTAGGCCATAAGTTGAGTTTCACTCATCCAAATTAAGTGATTCAAAATTATAGGTAAACTAGACTCTAGGAGAATAATTTACTGAAGGAATGGTATGGCCAAATCTTGAAATCCCAAAGTGCTCAGAAATCCTTCAAAAGAGGAGCTATGTGCAAGAAAAAAATCTGCTTCTGTTTTGAAAATTAGAGTAGTCTGGAATATAAAATTTCATAACTTGAGTTGGGATTCAAATTGGATTATTCCAATTGATGGGAAACCTGAACCACATAGCTTCAAATGAGTAGGAAGGGACCATTACCAATTCTTATGGAGTTAAGACCTTGAAATTGAGAAAAACAGTAGGTAACCGAGTGAACTGGGCATACCGACCAGTTTGGTATAAAAATGACATAACTTGTGTTTGGGTGATCCAAATTAGATGATTCAAATTCCTACTAAAAATAGACTCACAGAGCTATAATTTTCGTGAAGGATGTATAAGCAAAATATGACTCAATTATCCCCAGAAAATTTGGCAAGTGAGGTGTATTGCAGACATCAACCCTTCTAACCAAAAAAATACTAGAATGCACAAATGATTTTCTTTGGTTATTCTTTTGATTGTGAAATATGTGTGATGGATTAGGATTAACGAGGAAAGTCCGAGTTGAGGTCGAGATTCCGAGACGTGAATTAAAGTGACAACAATCTGGTTTGTTCTATCTACCGATTCCTCGCTTCAAGTTTTTGCATGTTCGTTTACCTTTTCTTATTCTCGCTTCAATAATCAAACGCTGTTTCAAATGCATAAGAAATGTATATTGAATTGTTTTAAAATGATTTGAAGTAATTTGATTGTAAATGTTTGCATATGAAAATTGCATGACTATTGAAAGTGAACTATTTATACAAATGTACATATTGTAGTGTACTTGCTATAAAGATTTGAACGCCCTTAATAGAATGTTAACCATTTAGTTCAGATACGATGGGACGTATACCAATAAGGGTCAAATTAAGAAGATCGCGACGATTGTATTGACGCGGTCACCCGATCGCCAGCTCGGACCGTGATTCTGCAGTTGTTCACTATTTGATCGTTATAACCAAATAAAGAGCCCACGGACCAGACCGTGTTATAAACCGTTTTATAACGGCCGCAAATCACAGGATCGGGTTTGACTCGATATCCTCAGATATCGATGACATAGGTTAAATTCAAGTATGGGCATAACCGAATTGATTGGAAGAATTGAATTGAATTTGTATAACCGAATTGATTGGAAGAATTTGAATTGAATCGTATAATCGAATTGAATTTGTGAGCACATTTGAATTGATTGAGATTGTGAAATATTGAATATGAAAGTTTATTGGGATGATCAACGAACTATAACTGATTGTATATATATAACAAATATATATATTGTAATTACATTGATCATCCATAAAGATTTGAAAGTTTTGAATTGTTAAATTGCATGATTTGATTTAAACTGAAATTGCGGAATGGATTTGTATAGAACCACTAAGCATGAAAATGCTTAGCGTATTGTTTTACCAATGCGCAGGTACCGAGTGATAGATAGCGAACAGGAAAGAGGCAAGATCGAGAAGCGCAGAGTCACTGAGAAAGAATCGGCGAAAGATGCGTCATTACATTTAATATCATTTTGAGTATGACTTTATTTTTGTATTTTAAAATAGTAAATTACGAAACAATGCTGTAATATTTTGGTGCCGCATGGTATGCTATTTTGTAAGTGAATTGTTTAAATGTTTATGGCCTACCAGGAACGAAAATGTTCCCGCATATTTGAAATGGTTTCGAATGAAATGCTTTTAAAACGAGTGTTACATAAGATTCGAAATACATGTCCAAGTTCGCAACACCAAAGAGTAAGATCTCGTAAGATAAGTATACACTCAGACATGTATAAGATCTCGAAATATATGTATAAGTTCAGACACATCGAGTAAGATCTGAAATACAAGTATGTGCTCCTAATACCAAAAGATAAGTTCCAGAAGACCGCATAAGTTCCGTAAGACCGCAGATAAAGTCCTGAATATACATGTGTAAGATCTCGAAATACATGTATAAGTTTTGTAATACAAGTATAAGTTCCGTAAGACCAGGATTTACTTCTCAGAGAACAAAGGGTAGCAATGATACGAAGTACCAAAAGATAAGTTTCCTTTAGAAGTCCTTAAGGGTACTTCCGTATAAGGATAAGTCTCGCGAATACCGTATACATTTCGTAGCAGAGTCTCCGTAGTACCTACGTACTTTTATATCGTAATGCCTGCAAGCATCCGAAGTACAAGAATAAGATCCGACTACGTGTTAATAAGTTCAAGAATACAAGTATAAGTTCCGTGAAGACCAGGATTTATTTCAGAGAACAAAGCATAAGATACTAAGTACCAAGATAAGTTTTGTAGTACTTACGGGTACTTCCGTATAAGGGTAAGTTCCGCAATACTAGTATACGTTCCGTAATATCTCCGTAGTACCTACGGGTACCTCCGAACAAGTGTAAACTCCTACGGGAGATCTGAGATAGATATAAATACCAATACGTGATTAAGTACCAGACAAGCACAGTTCGGCACCTCGTACGGAGATCGAATAAGTATAAGTCCAGACAAGTATCGTGATAAGTCTGACATGTATGTCATCGGGAGACCCAACAAGTATATGTCTCGATACAAACATAAGTATAAATATATATCCTACTGAGATAAGTATCAGTCGATGTGTTCAAGTATATGTCCTTCGGGATCCGAATATGTATAAGATCCGGTCAAGAATAAGTCCGTTATAAGTATAAGATCCGACTGCTATAAGTATAAGACCCTTGACCAATAAGCTCATATGAAAGTATATGATCCAAATAAGGATAAGATTGTTATAAGTATAAGTTCAAGCATCAGATGAGAGATTTGGAAACAAGCTTAAGTTTGTTACAAGAAAATTATGTATGTAAATATGTGATATGAATTCTCAAGATTCTCGATACCTCATCAAGTATCCGTTATTTGTGCTTCAGATAAGATATGTTTCCCACTAAGCGTAAAGCTTAGCACGAGTTTTAATCCGTGTAGGTATAAGAGAAGACATTTGAAGACATCCGCATACACCGTCAACACACCAAGAAGGGTTCACTGCGCAGGTCCTCGCCCGAATATGTAATCGGAATCGTAGTTGTTTTTTAGATACGAGGGCAAACAGACTCAAATATATGTGTCTAGGATTTTGATGGACACCAATTCGGTAGTTCTTTGATTTGTATATAATATTTTGATTCTCGTTATAAGAGACGCCATACCCACGCACTGGGCCATTTTTTAAAAAAAAAATCGTAGTGAGTCCCGCCCCGAAGTTCAGACACCGAACTCGATTCTGATCCTCCACCTGCTCACCTGAATCTGGGCGTTGACAAGCCCACCTCGGGCTCGAGGAACATATTTTCAGTACGTGGAACACGAGGAGATCTTGGCTTCATCCTAGAGTAAATGAAGCTTGTAAAGAAAGCCTGGCAAGGCTACGTATTTAAAACATTTATTAACTCTATAAGTTTTATATATGTTGTATAAGAGTAATTTATTAACTATCAGACCACAGATAGTTGGTATATCGCACGAGTATCGGGTTTGCAGCCCGCATGCCGTTTGTCCATATACGATTACGCGACGACGCTGGCACACGTGACGACGGCAGAGCCTCCGTACAGCGGAGACCCGCCCGATTTTGGCGACACGTCGTGGCCGCCTCGACATTCACGCAGCATTTTCTCGCGGCCGACGCAGAATAACTCGACCCCGGTTTTGGGCCACAACACAAATTTTTATTCTTTTTATCTCTTATTTTCCTCATTAAATTTTAGGAAAAGTAGTAGGAAAAAAATTCTGATATATTTTTTTAATATTTTCCCATGTATTTTTTCCCTTGCACTTTTCTATGTCATCCAAAATTTGAAAATTGATTTTTTAAAGTGTATTTTTTCTTTTCATTAGTATTTTTCGGAACCAAACATATCCTTAGGTTAGAAAGTACAAATTAAATAAAATAGAAAGAAAAAATGAAGAAAAATTCAAAGAAAGATAAAAAAATATGTTTGAACCTTAAATAAATACTAGATATAAAAGATTATTTTTGAAGGCCTATTGGAAAATATTAATTATTCTTTAACATTTCTTCTATCCAATTCATATTCACGATAAATTAAATGGCAAAAGAGCAATCTCTTTCAAAGATCAGTAAATCGGAGACAAGTTTGAGGAATTAATTTTGGTTTTTAAAGGAGAGGAGCAAAGTGGAAACAACAGTAAAAGCGGCAAAAGTAGGATCTCAACTGGTCGGCGGCGGAGATATGGAACCGGAATGCATATGGACACATCGGAAATGGATGCGAACCGTGTGAACCGCCGATCCAACAGCTTGAACCGGTGGCCCGGACGGCTGCTTATGTTTTCCACTTTTCCTTTATGACACGCCCACCACCCTTCTAGCGGGCCCCACAAATCACTGTTTCCTTTTCATATTTTCTTGTTGGGTTGGCCGTTGGGCCCCACCACCTACCATTTTTTTCTCCTTATGACGCCGACCACACCCACATCCGCCGCCAATAAAAATTAAAAGCTAATAATCTTTATAATACAATCTAATAAACTGTAATCTCTTCTTTTCTCGTATTCAATCGTTTTAATGTTGATGTTCTAATAGATTAAATCAATTACTAAAACTAAAATAATCATATGATAAAATTTTAATACTAACAAAATTTAAGGTAAAAAATAATAAAATGAACGACGTATCAATTTAAAAATAAAGAATGATAAGGGAAGAATAAAAATAAATAATTCAGAATATATAAAAAAATAATTAATTTTTAGATAAAGATGCTATCTTAAGTAATTATAATTACTATTGAAGATAATACATACTTTTAAGGAAAGTTGTACCTCAAATAATTAAAATACTATATATTTTTTTGTTGAAATGTTCTGAATTATGTACATTGTTTTGCATTTATTTCCACACATAAAGTTGGTTATAGTTTGTCCTATATCCCAGTGGCCGCATTGCTGACGTCGGCAAGTTTGTCGAGGCCGTCACAGTCAAACCATTGTTTCCACCCCCACGTCCGATCACACTCTCAATTCAAATCTCCACAACCCAACGGCTGCTATCGCGCCTGGTGATTGGTGAATCAGGATAGCCTCTGTATAAAACGATAGCAGCCATATCTCTTCTGCAACGATGGCCGAAGAAGAAGTAAAGCTTTTTGGCACATGGGCGAGCCCTTTTAGCCGCAGAATAGAAGTGGCCCTGAAGCTGAAAGGAGTTCAATACGAATACATAGAAGAGGATTTGACCAACAAGAGCCCTGCCCTTCTAAACTACAACCCTGTTAACAAGCAAAATCCCTGTGCTGTACACAACGGAAAGCCAGTTGCAGAGTCACTTAGATCATGGAGTACATCGATGAGACCTTGGAAACACAACCCCATCTTGCCTGCAGACCCTTACGAGAGAGCCATGGCTCGGTTCTGGGCTAAGTACATAGATGAGAAGGTAAAGCCAATCCCATGCATATATAATGCATATTCCTTTATTTAGAATTGGATCTGGGCCCTGACTACTTGTTAAGGATTATGATATTCATCCTATAGTACAAATCCTATAAGGTTCATCTTCTTATGGAAGAATTGATTGTTTAATATAGTATCAAATCAAGGCCTGATTTGACCGGTTTTCAGCCATCTCGTTGCAATTTGATATTTTTTTCTTTATTTGAAAGTTAAAAA
This sequence comes from Tetrastigma voinierianum, assembly GCA_016808115.1. NCBI lineage: Eukaryota > Viridiplantae > Streptophyta > Magnoliopsida > Vitales > Vitaceae > Tetrastigma > Tetrastigma voinierianum. Next base: position 71,517 of record JAEQBH010007890.1, on the reverse strand, counting down.
AGAAGTCTATTTATTTTGTTAGACACTCTACGTTAGAAGAATGTTAAGAATCATATTAAAACTCGAAGGTCTATTTATTTTATTTGACTCTCTATTTGCGATGGTTATAGGCTACATGTGTGGGTATAGACAAAATGTTAATTAAGAAGCATTATATTCACATTACAATCCAAATGTCACAAGCTTAGTTTTTAGGACAGTATGATCTTTTTTTTACAGCCGAAAGTACAGGAAAGACTCTTTATTTTACTTGATTCTTCCCGAGCGGATATGGCTTTCACATGAGTGATCAGAATATTGAGAAGCATGATATTCGTATTAAAATCTTTAAACTTGATCTTTTAGGTGAGTTGGTTTAGTTTAACACTACTACTTGTAATGCAGTTCTGCGCGGCAGCGAGGAAGATTGTGGTGGCGAAGGGGGAGGAGCAGAAGGGAGAGATCGACGAAATACAGCAGCAGATGAAAAATCTTGAAGGTGAGCTGAAAGAGAAGAAGTTCTTTGAGGGAGTTTGGGGATTCTAGACACAGCTGCAAACATCTAATTGGCTTGTTGTTAGCCAAGAAGCTCTGGGAATGGATCAGATCCTAAATGAAGAGAAGCTCCTGTTTGCATGGATGTAGCTTCACAGGCTTCTCGATGATGCTGTCTTTCAAGGAATGTGTGCCACCAAAGGACCGGCATCTTGACCTTTTCAAAGTTAAGTTTGGATCCTCTATAGCTTCCAAATGAAGAGTTTGGTTTTGGAGAGGAACCTTGCTTCTCGTGTATAAGTTTTTAGTATAATAAGAATAATTGAGGGTTTTTTTGGGTCTTGAATTCAATTGCATTTTTTGATTATAAATAAAAATATTATCAAAACTTACCTTAGTTTTTCTAAAGATTTATAATTTATATATATTAGAAAACACTCGTCATGATTTTCGCATGTAAATCATACTATAAAATTATATCCTAATGCTAATACTAGCATAGTTTAAATAAAAATAATAATAAAATATATTAAATAAATAATGCAATTTTATTTTATTCACATTGTTGAATTTTCAAAACTTACTTTTACTTAATCTTGCCTCCTTAAAATGAAATTAATCTGTCATTATATAAAAACAGTTTTAAAAACAGTTATAAAATCTTATTTAATTTTATATGGTTATAATAATACTGTTATTATTAATAAAATAAATAATAATAATATTTGAATTATCTACAATATAATAAGGTTATTTTAAGAAATCACAATTTATCATTTTGTGCATTGTTAGCCCCCTCAATTACTAATGGTTTTATTTAGTATAGGTATGCATAATTGCCTTTTTAGGAACTTTTACGATTCTTTAGAATTATAAGGTCAATCAATAAGGATGTCTCTGAATATTTTGTGCGAAATAGGGAAAGATTTCTATCGAGACACGCAATTTCTCGTAATGCATCCACAAGTAATGTGAAATTTTGTACTGTTTCCTTATTTAAGTTGTGCATTGTGCGATTTCGCACTACTTGTAGGATACGAATTTCTAACAACCTAGATCACCATGGTAGAACGCAAACATCATTTAATGGAGAAAACACCAGAATTGATACCCGAATCCATGACTTCACACGCTTAATTGACGAAGAGTCGCAAAGAGAACCGATTCACCGATTCAAGATCTTCTCCCCAACGACTCTTCAACCGCTTTACGTAGACGCCGATCACTTTTCTCGTAAAACCTTAGGATCAGACGACGCGATAAACGCATCCTGGCTCCGGGAGCGGACTCGAGCTTCCTTAAATAGTTCACCACGGCCTTCATAACTGTCAGTCAACTCGTACCCCACAAATACCAAATGCACCCATACGACGACAGTTTCAATAACCTACTTAATTAAATAATCTTAATTCGCTTTAATTCCACCAACGGCCCCACTTAATGAAAAACTCTTACATTCTCCCACTCGCGATATTAATCAAACAAAATCAGGCGCGCACCTTTATATCGGGCTCAGGTGATTTATTTCCTAATAGCAGTCAATTCGATCCCATAAAAGCTTCGAACATCGAATCATTGCAATTGTACGTATTCATGCAAATCCCTTCCATGGTCACGAAACGCTTCAACTTTACCGGAGCACATTCACATTGGTGAATGTTTAAACGGACCACCCTCTGGCAATGAGCGATACTTCACAAAGCAGCCCATTTCGTAGAGTTAAATTCAAATTCTTCTCTCCTTAATACAAACCTACGTTGTCACCGTGAGAATATCCATTATGGTTCCAACTTAACCCAGATATATGTTACCTTGATAAGTAACTTTACTTAACGCAGAACAAAATACGCTATCGGCTAACGCCAAGTAATGCCCCATAGCCTTTATTCAAGGTTTACACAATGCCTTGATATTTTCTACAATTATACGTACTCAACTCGATAAAACCCATTCACAAATACCTTATCGAATTTAAAAGAACGATACAAATTCAATTATTACAAAAAAATGTAATGAAATCAATTCATCCTTTATTAGAGCAACTTAAAACTTAATAGCTCCCATCACCACAAGATCCCATGATACCCTAAGCCCATGTTAATGACATGTCGCTCAAAATACACAAGTGGCGAAGGCCTTTAGTTAATGATCCGCAATCATATCATCCGCCGATATGTGTTCCACCGTAACGCCAATCGCTTTGAACTTTTTCCTTTATGGTCGCATTCGACCTCCATGCTAGACCTGGCACTGGGCTGCTGTTAATAAACAACACCGCAGTTACCGCCGAATACAATCGTATGGGTCTATCCACAAAATCAAACACCTAACTCCTTAATTAGGTTTCGAGACAAAATTGCTTGAGTTGTCGAAAAGCATGCTACAAACTCCGTCGCATGGTGTAGGATGGCACTGCTTTCTCACTTTTCCATGATACCGCACCTCCCGCTAACTTAAAGATATAACCGCTTGTCGACTTCTTTCATCCCCCGACAACAAGAAAGTCAATCAATACCCAACTAACAGTAGGGTCTCGAACATGCTTTGTAAATCTAATATATACTTTTTGTCCTCTTTAAGACTCTCATAACCTTCTTTCGGGCAAGAACCCAATGATCATGTCTGTCCTCGCCTGACCGACATCCGCCTAGAAGTCCCGCTGCAAAGGCACATCAAAGCCCAAGGCATACTTCAAACAAAGATAAGATAATAATTCCCAAGTCATATTCGAAGATAAGGTATATTCACTGGGGCTTTCTCATATCCAACGGCGACACGTGATGACTAACTTATCACCTTTATGGGGACAGTGAAGAATTCCCTGGCTTACATAACAGACGTCAATCTTTCTAAAACACGATCAACATATGCCCTCCGAGATAAACCCAATAGTCCGCAAGAACGATCCTTGCGAATCTCAATGCTCAGACAAAAGACGCTTCACCAAGGTCCTTCATATCAAAAGTTATTCTCGACAACATCTCGCTTTGTCTCATGTAGTGTCACTGCTGTCTACCGCTGGGTGCCAGGATATCATCCACATACAGAGTATTAGAAAATGAATTTCCTCCCACCGACCAGAGTATATACATTGATCTACTCGTTTCAACAAAACCATATGAAGTAACAACACTATGAAACTCGCGCTCATCGCCTGTGCTCGCTGGCACTACAAATGTATCTCTTTTTCGCCTACATACGAGTCATTCGAATCATTTGCCACAAACCTGTCGCATCATATAGACTTCTTCATTAAGGTCTCCATCGAAAGGCAGCTTAACATCCATCCGGTGTAACTCCATATCAAAACGGAAGAACTAACGCTACGCATCACCTGAAAGAATCTTTAAGAGACCTGAGAAAAAGTCGCCTTATAGTCTAGCCCTTCTCCGAGTGAAACCTTGGCTACTAGTCCGCTTCTTTAAACTTCGCTAATCTTCCTTTACGGTCCTTTTTAGTCTTATACACCATTCCTCGGCGTACCAATGGGTCTATGACCCTGTGTAATTCAATAAGTTCCCAAACCCATTATGCCTCATAGATCGGTTTCATCTCATCGTATCTAACCACGCTTTGACTGAGGACAAGAAACAAATATTTCCTCATAAGCTATCGATCGCCTCACGTAACCGATATCGTAGTCTTGCTCTCCTATATAGACTAAATAGTCCTAAGTGGGTAGTAGCCGATCGCTCCTCCTCTAGTGGATCTCCCATCGAGTAGTAATGGCCACATTCTGCACCTGAGAGCCTTGATGAACTTCATTAGGAGCTGTCTCATCAACAGGATCCCTAGTCTCAACAGGTTCAAAATGGTGTGTGGGAGTTTCCACAATTATCTGTATGGGAGGAGATACAGATACCACATTACTTATCGTACTATCATCCTCAATAGTCTGTGAGCAGCTACTCTCTTCGGCCACATCAAACTCCAAAAACTTACCGCCCGCGGATTCCACAATTCTTGTGCCTCCATGGGATTATAGAACCCATATCCTCGAATGTTCCCGCGGTAAGATACAAAATAACACCTAAGGTTCTCGAGTCCAACTTACTTAATGTCGGGATTATATAACTCTTTACTACAGACATCCCCAAACCTTAAGATGTTTGGGCTAGGTTGCCTACCCATAACTCAAAAGAGTCAATGGAACAAATTTTTCGTAGTGTACACGATTCAAAATGCATTAAAATTGCTTTCAAAGCCACCCCATAGAAAACCAAAATTTGTCCTACTAAACATACTCCTTACCATTTCCATAAGAGGCCGATCGCGCCGGCCATATACCATTTTGCTCTCAGACTCCCAGCATGCAAACTCGCCACTATCCCGCAGCGTCCCCAAGTATTTGGCGAATGCCCCTTGTCAGTCTGAAGACGCCTTAGCGCCGCTTATAATACTTCCACCTCTACGATCTAACAACCTGCGACTTTCCCAACTGCTGACTTCAACCAAAATCTTGAATTTTTCAAGACTCCTGACTTTTCTTTAATCAAGTACAAATAACCATATCGAGAATACCATCAATAAATGTGATGAAATAAAACTTCTTACACAAGGTTGCCACATAAGGTCCACTTATATCGCTGTGAATGACTTCCAACAAGTCGAACTACGGACCGCAGCTTTCTTCTTATCTTGGTCATTTTTACCCCTCTCATACGTTTCACGATATCTCTAAGTCATTTTTAAGAGTTATGCTATGATATTACTTCTTTATTACCTTCTACTCTATCCTGGGAGATATACAAGTCATTTATGCCACAATGCATAAGATCATCCTTGTGGTAAAGGGTCTCTTTTTTGAAACAACCTTTTCACCGATAAGCCACGTATACGCCATCTGAGATAAACTTAATCTATAATCCGCTGGACATGACAAGAGCCCAAACCTTATTCAATTAAGAAATATTGGAAATAATATCGCTTCCAATTTCAAAGAAATAATCATATGAATCCAAACATGATACTTAAAACTAAATTCTTCAAAAGAAGGTACATAAATGTATCTTTCAACATCAACTTAAAACCGTAATCTAAAACTAAGATTACATCTCCCACTCTAACATGACCAAATTTCTTCTCGCATTTCCACAATGAAGCTTTGATTCATCCTCGTCGCTTCCGCTTACATTTAATCCCTCGTATGGTAAATGCAACATGATTAGTCGCTCCACTATCAAGCCACCAAGAACCGGATGGTGCTTCGATAGGTTGGATTCACAAACAAGTATTAAAGAATCATTACCGTAGCTTCCACGCTTGACATCCAAGCTTTAAATTTTGTATACCCTTTCTTCATGTGACCTTTCTTCGCGAAAGAAGCAAATATCACCATCCTTTTTCAAGAATGTCTTCTTTGGACCTATAATGCCGTATCGACCTGGTAGCTTACGAAAGCACCTTTATGAGCTTCTCGACTTTAACTTCTTATTCTTCTCCTCTTATGGGGGACTTGCGCATATAAGGCCATATGCTCTTTATCCTTCTTAAGCTTCTCTCTTCTCCGCCACCACCCCTCGCTATCAAGTCATTTACTCGAATGTTTCATCTGGGAATCAGAAGTTTGTCTTTATAATCCCAAAATCAGTAGAAGGGTGTCTGGGCTCGACGCACAATGCAAAAGATCGTGAATGCAACATTAAGAGCTCGAGCTTCGCCAGTCTACCATCCCGAGGACATAATTCTAACCCACTGCATTCATCATACTATGTCAGTGAGCTGAAGAAGTGTTCCAACCTCAAGACGGATTTAAACCTCGATTTCTTAGCCCTTATGTCCGCCATCTCCTTGGGCAGACAAATTTCCACTCCAAGAACCACTTTTCAAGTGTTCTCGCATGGATTTCTTCATTGTCAACAAGAAAACCCATTGCCCCTTTCCCTGCGCAAAGATAAATCGCTTTTCTCAGTTCAGTTGTGAGGTTGTGATATCCATTCAGCCATCCATTGTGTTTTACGAACATCCGCGTACCCATTCCAAATTCGAGGGCAATCCTCTTCCATTTCGAAATTCAATCCAAAGAAGGATCTCAATTGAAATGGAATTGTCAATACGTAAAAATTGATCGAAAAAAATAAAACATACAATACAATCAGCATCATGTGAATATCACAGAATACATACATCATCACATGTAATCACCAAAATATGACATGCAAATGTATACTCCATTACGACGGGCCATGAGAGAACATATTCTAATCCTTCGCAAATCACCACCTTGGGTGTATGAACCACTAAGATCGCCATTTCTCATCGCATGCTATCATGTATCCCTCCACGAATCCAATACAAAGATCACCCTTCGTGAGTAAGGACCATGCAATAAAACAAGATACAAATCCCACCACAATATGAGGGGTTGATATTTCTCAAACCCAATCAAGTGCGCCACTTCATGCCGCCAACCCAATCGAATTCTTGAAAATCACTCATACCATGATAGAACTTTACGTATCACATTCAATATATGTAATGCCAATTATATTTTGTTCAATTCATTGGGCCAATTAATTTAGAACTTACACAAAACTTTTATGCGTGGGTATTCATGTTAGGTTACCTTATGTATTTCCTCGAAACCATAGAGAAATAATTAAGAATACGTGAAAAATACCCTAACAACTAAAGTATTACATAGGGTTCTGCTACGTATTTTCATATCCTGTAAAAGCTTCAAACATGCTAAGTCAATATAACAAATTGTAGAGAATTTCCAGCGGGCTAATCCAGAGGTATCAAAATTGCCCCGGGGGTCATCTCTCCCACGCCGCCTCACCGCCACCGGTTCGCGCGCGCGCATTGTGGTCCGGTCGTGGTCGACCAGCTCCGCTCGACCGCCGACCGCTGGACCGCTGACTCCGGCCGGTCCGACCGCTGACCGGCTCCGCCTTGACCGGCCTGGGTCAATATCCGCCTACGTCCGGGTCACGGTCACCAAAGCCGACGTCATTCGCCACGCCATCGTGACGCTATTATCGCCACGCCATCGCCACATCAAAGATTCACTAACGGACCGTCAACAAACTGATTCGTAGATCCGGCCGATCGTTCGTTGCCGATTGTCGCGCCGACGCTATCAATGACGCCGTCAATTCGCTGGAACGCCGCTGCGCCGCGACGCCGCCGCCTTCAACGCGCTGTGGTGGCGCTGCGGGCGCGAGAGCCTGCGGCGGAGGTTTCCGCGATGCGCCGCACCACCGCCGCGGATCGCCTCGGGCCGCGGAGGGATTCCAAATATGTAAAATATTTAATTTGACGATGTAAAAATCCGAAATCGGATGATCGTCCGATTTTTCATAAAAACCCAAAAAATTTCTCCAAACTATGCTTTCGAGTTCTAATCCATGGTCAAATTCTGATACCAACCGGATACACTTCTAACAACCTAGATCACCATGGTAGAACGCAGCACGGAGAAAACACCAGAAATTACATACCTTGAATCCATATCTTTCTTTGTCGATGAATCGACAAGAAATGCAAAGAAAGAACCGACTACCGATTCAAGCACTTCTCCCAAACGACTTTCAAACCGCCATGCATCGCGATCACTTTCTCGAAACCTGTAGAGAATTGTACTTGAGCATAAAACGTATCCTGTGGTTTTAGGGACTTGAGTTTCCTTAATAGAGTTCCGTTCTTCTTTGATATCTACAATGAACTCAAATTCAACACACAATCTTGTACCAAATTTCATATGATTTATTAAGAAACCCAATAACCTTTACGATTGTATCAATCTAATTCATGGCCCAATTAATGCCTCACTTACCGAAAAACTTTACACTATCAAGCAATGTGTAGTGCAATTGCGACTACCCTCATTAGTGAGAAATTTGCTACAGAAAGAAAAAAAGAAAAAGAAAGATAGTCCTGTGCCCCAAGTCTTAGAGTTTGAGTTGTAATAGGAAAGTAGGAGTTCTTGGGTTCGAAGTAACCTTGAGATATGTATTATAAATAGAGATAAAACAAAACACAATATCCGGTCCATTACATTTTGTTTAGTATAATTTATAGATGAGACGGGTGGGGTAGCGTAAGGAGGGGATGCACACAATTAAGAAATATGACATCTCCGACAGATACAAAGGAAGGCTAGCAAGGCCGTGGAGCGAATGGACCCATTGACTGACGTCGCCATTCAATTCCTTAATTCCAATTTTTTTAGGCTGTGAGCGGTTTTTGGAAAATGTCATGGAAGAAAACTACCAAGAGTGCTTCTCAAGCCACTTGGTTACTGGTCGAAAATACAAATTATTTTATAGAATAAAAATTATTTGAAAACAAACAATTAAATATAGTTTATTAATAATATTTGCTTTTTGTAATTTATTTTTTATAATTCTTCATATTTATATAATTCCATTTGGAAACAAAAATTAGAAAACAAGTGACAAAAATTTAAAGATTTTTTTAGAAAGAACAACTTCATGTTCATATTTTTGAAAACAGTTTTTTATTTTGAAAAAAAAGGAGAGCATTAAAAAATTGCTTGGTTTCCTTTTGGTGTTCTAAAAACACAAAGAATATCAAATTCATCTAACACCACTTCCTTGTGTTTTCAAAAACTATTTTTTAGAATAGTTTTCAAAATTTGAAAATAAACAAGCCTTTAAAATATGTTTTCTAAGAACATTTAATTTTTATTTTTAAGAATAAAAACTAAAAAACAGTTTTTCATCATCAAATATACTATAAAAATTCAGCCCACATGCCTAACTCAATTGTTGTAACATTCAAAGTTTTAAAAATGTAAGAGCTTAGAAGGAGTTAATTCCGCAAAGACAAGCATTTCATTAATAGCGTATAACTGTAAAAAAAAAATTGGGATAAGGTGCAAAAAACCCCCTTAGCATGACGATATCCCACAAACACCTTGAACCTTTTTTGGGTCTAAAGAGACCCTTGCAATTTACTCTCATAACCTACATTATATCCCCTATCGTGACTGAACAAGTTAACTGGCCAACCGGACGTTAACTTGGCTGTTAAATCAGCCATGTAAGCATCTGACATGGCAAAAATTTACCTAAATCCAACTTAAAAGTATAGGGGCTTCTAATTTGGGGATATTTAAAAACCCTTATTTCACTTTTTACCAATTTCTTCCAAAAACTCTTCTACTTAAAGACAACCCTAGGGTTTCTTTCGACCCGAACTCCTCATCTCTGTCAATCCTCTTCTTCCTCAATCATCTTCTTCCTTGGTCCTCTTCTTCATCAATGGATGGAAGTTGCTCTTCATCTTCATCAAGCAGACAACGCATTCATGCCTTTGAATGCAACGATGATCCTCATTCTGCAAGTGACAAATCAATGAAAAATATAGCCCGCGCGCAAAAGCTCCTATCATGATGAATCCCCGCTGATGTATTGGTGATGAGTATATAACGCAGCCAGTAGTAAAGTCTGCGGCTATGCGAACGCATAAGCCTGGTAAAGAATATGTGTTGAGCTACCAAGGAAGTAATAACCCCTAAAAAGGCTAGGAGCAAGGCCCCAAATTGCAAATGAATCGACTATTGATTTGCGGTCATAAAGACCCTTATGTCCATGCCCCAATCGCCCTCAGATTGCAAGAACAGGGTTTTGTGAAACAACCAAGAGAGAATCGTGTGCAAGAATCTATCAGGTTATTTTCATTGAATTAACATGTGTATATATACAAGAGGGATAGTCTATATTTCCTAATCTGTTACAACTCTACATGTTAGGATTCCTAACTAGTTACAACTCTATATGTTAAGTTTCCTAACTAGTTACAACTCTATATGTTAACACTCCCCCTCAAGTTGGAGTATAGATGTCAATCATGCCCAACTTGTTACATAAATAGCTAACCCGGTCCCCACTTAAAGCCTTTGTGAAAATATCACCACACTCGCATCTCGTTTCACATATCCCGTAGAAATCAAATCAAGTTAGTATTTCACCTAACCTAAGCGACAATCAACTTCAATAATATGCTTACCGCTCATGGAACATGTGGATCTCGAGGCAATATGAAGGGCAACCTGGTTATCACACCAAAGTTTCTGGTGGGACCATAGTCTTAATGTCGACTTCCATCAAGAGCTGATGAAGCCACATGATTTCACACACAAAGTTATGTTATCGCTTCATATTCACTCGCACTCAATGGGAAACAACCTCGGGCTTTATTCTTCCATGAGGCTAGATTTCTACTAACAAAAACACAGTAACCAGATGTGGATCTCCTATCTTCCTTTGACCTTCCCAATCAGCATCTGTGAAGCACTCAACCTTATTATGCCCATGATTACTATATAAAATACCTCGTTCCGAAGCTCATTTCAAGTAACATAGAATATGTTCTACAACTGCCCAATTGTCAACAGTTGGGGAAGACATGTATTGACTTACAACACTGACTGAGTGTGCAATATCAAGATGAGTTACTGTAAGATAGTTCAACTTCCAAACTAGTCTTCTTTATCTCTCAGGATCCTCAAACAACTCGCCTTCTCTAGTAAGGTGTATGCCCGAAGCCATAGGAGAACTGCATGACTTTGCTCCCAATTTTCCAATCTTAGACAATAAATCAATTACATATTTCTTTTTAGATAAGAAGATTCCATGTTTCTTCCGCATAACTTAATGCCCAAGAAATATCTAAGCATCCCTAAGTCCTTTGTATGGAACTGGCCGTGAAAAAAGGACTTAAGAGATGAGTTCCTGTAGAGTCAATCCCAATGATAACAATATCATCCATATACACCATCAACAAAATGATACCTGAACTGGAGTTTCGGTAGAAGACGGAATGGTCAGATTTACTCATCTACAAGCCAAATTTCTCAACTGCTTGATTGAATTTATGAACCAAGCACGGGGACTCTGCTTTAAGCCATATAATGACTTTCAAAGGCGAAAAACCTTCCCAATCTCCCCCTGAGCAACAAACCCTGGAGGTTGCTCCATTACCCTCCGAAGACGCCATGAAAAATGCCGACATCAAGTTGATGAAGATCACAATTATGAGTGGCATCAGGAAATAAAAGCCGAATAGATGTCATCTAGCAACTGGGAAAATGTATTAGAATAAATTTCACATCATAGTTCGAGCCGCATCTCTTTAGGCCATTATAAGTTGTGCTTTCAATCAAAGCTACCGAACCATCCTGATAATCCTCGATCAGAAGACCTAACAACATCCAATGGATTTCTTCCCAATACATAATTGTACCAAGTTCCAAGTACCATTCCCATTCAGAGCATCCATCTCCTCTATGTAAAACCCGAAAAAAATGCAATTTTTTTTTAAAAATGGCAAAACGGTAATTTGCCGTTGTAGTGTAGGTTGAAAACTTGAAATTTTATAGATCTCGGATGAAGAAACGGACTTCACTTTTGGATTCGTCTTGCGAAATCTAGTTACCTAAAGAATTTTGTCAAATTCCGAGATAGTCGAAATTTTCACGTTTTTCGGGGTGATGAGTGTCCAGTGGACCCCAAAAATGAGATTTTTGAAGAAAATCTCGAAGTCAGAAAATACCCTAAAGAAAGCTCATAAGATAATTAACTCAACCAAGAAAATAAATTATTTCTGGCAAAAAAAGGGACCCGAGCAAGGGGGGACACGTGGCGTGACGTGAGCCACTTATTCAAAATATAAAAAGGGAAAATATCTAATTTGGGAGAAAGATCTCCCATTTCCTGATTTTATTTAGCGTAGAGAGAGAAAGAGAGAGAAACAGAGAGAGGAAGGTTTCCTTCTGACGCCCACGGATTTCCTCGTCATTTGAATTATCGGGGCTAAGAACTAAAATTCATTACCTCGACGAAGGCTATACATAGGAGCCAAAAAGGAGAGATTTCACCGAAGATCTAAAAGAGTGAGACTGGGAAATCAGTTTCTGGATTTAAAGCGTTTCCGAGACTCCTACCATTCTACTACGTTTAAAGAGGTATGAATTTTTCTTACTTTGATTTTATTCCTACTTTTGGGTTGATTTTGGGATTGATTGTGGGATGGTTTTATGCCGTGTTTATAGCATGTTTTATTTCATATTTATGACATATTGTATCTTACTCAGGGAGGATATTGTGGTCGTGAAAAATGGTTGTTCCTGGGTCGTAATGATGCAGACCGGAGTCGCCAAGGAGCTCGGCACGCTATTGCGTGGTCAAGCTCGAAATCAAGGTAGCCCCCGCACCCCTTTAAACCTCCAACTGATCCCACCATATTTCGTCCAAACTCCGATTCAGACAGCCTCGACTCTTATGGAAAGCTACTGAGTCTAGAATCTCGACCATATATTGGTGGGATGGAATTTGGTGCTCAAGCATCATTACTCGAAAAATTTGATCATGGCACCAAGTGTTCAGACGACATGTGATGTGAAAAATAGCCCACATACTATCCAGATTTTGGGACTGATTTTTGGTATAGAAAAATGAGGAAATTTGACTAGTTTTATTCATGGAAATTGTATCTGCATCAGTGAACTTGATTTTAGGATTTTAAATCACCAAAATTGGACATCTATAACTCGAGTTATGGTCCATTTCCTCGGGATCCGCTTAATAAAGCTACCTGCTTTGACCCCACACATTGTCCGCATTTTGGGACTTATTTCCTAAGGGAAAAGGGAATTGGGCTAGTACCTATAAAAATTATAGCTGCATCCGTAAAATTGATGTGCTTGAATCACCAAAATTGACTTATGGCTCGTTATGGTCCACATTTCCTGGATCAAGCATAAATAGGTTGCTTAATGAACAGTCCATTTTTTAGATCAAGTAGGGGGACTAGTTTTGGAACCGGTTCTGAACTATTCTATGGTCTATTATATTTTGATTGTGAGTGTAATTCAAATTTGCGAGTCAACTGGATCATGGAACATGCATCGCCCCATGCCAAACTCCGCGCAAAACTAAGAAAGAGATTCGGGAGGGTCTCCTCCGCCTCTCCGGACGTCGTTAGATCTTTGTCGTCCTCTCAGCATTGAGAGTTTCAACTTTTTTTCCAGACCCATTCTTGGTTTCGGCTTCCTTTTATCGTGGAGGAAGGAGATCCACCTCAGGGTAAGGGATGATTTCCTTCCCAAACTGAATAAGGAGAAGGTGGCGATATCTCGCGGTGGACCAATTCTTCCTTTTAAAGGAGAGAGAGAGAACGCGGGGCGTATATCTCACGAGGGAGATTTTTCACCTTCCCTCAGTGGAAGAGTGTATTTCCTGACGCAGGATCCCGAAGGGGTTTGCCCATCTTGGGTTCATGGCAAGGCATGAGATGATGCATTCTCTCTTTGAGGAAGCCTATTCATCAACCTCATAGGATAAAGCCTCTGGGAAATGGCATCCGGAGAGTGCCAACTCCTTCTTCGGCTATAGAAGGGCATTCGGATCTGGGCTCCTAAGTTAGGCTTGCGAGCTAGATAGAATGGACCGGCCCAACCATGACATCTAGTCGTAGTACCGCTTAGCTGCGGGCCTGTCAAGGCTCACGACGCCCGCAGAATGCTCCCTTTTCTTCACTGGGAGGGTGATTGAACCCCTGGCCGGAAATAAAGAGGACACGCTTCGATCGTCATACCATGGGGAAACAAAGAGGGCAATCAATGTCGTTGAATTTCAATGTGAATTTTCAACTTTTTGAAAATGCATTAAATTCCATACGGCCGCCAGTCGATCCCGAGATCGAGGATGCTATAAAGGCCGAGGGTGATGCGTTCATCGCCCACCGGTTATCCAATGCCTCCAAAGAAGGAAGGATATTTGAACGCCGGGCCGAGAATCGACCGGGTGGATCGCTACATGAAGGGGATGATCAGGTTCGATCATTTGAGCGTGTTTTCCAAGTGTGAATTGTACTGCTGATCGCATGGTTGAAAGTGAGCCCAATAGATTATCCATGGTCCGGTCGGGCCCTCGTGGTTCAAACTGTAATGGAACTCTCTGCATCCAAGGACCTCCCCTGCCAAATCAACGAGGCTTTTCTCCCTCTCTTCTTGAGCGCCCCCCTCCCCCAGAGCAGTAAATGATTTTGCTACAACTTCGTCTTTGTCTTCGACTTATGCTATTGCTTCTTCTTAAATTCGCCTTAGTATTTGATTCGAACGAACTATGTATTAATTTCCAATATGATTTGCTTAGTTGTTACTTGTAAGGATATGAATGTAATGATGAATGTCAAGCTTACGCACCACAAAATCGCATCTTTTCGACATTTATGTACTATGTTCTATTTTAGTAATCTTCGCACTTTATTTTCTCTCGCTTCGTGGCAAGGGCAATTTTGCTTGCCATCTACTAGATAATTTAGTGATCCCAGCTATCGAAACGGCCAGGGCTCAACGTGCCCTGACAACAGACATGGGCTCGCTAATCGCTCAGATTCCAATCAGGCTCCTGGGGAGCCGAATCGTCGTCAGAAATGAAACGACCCGAGGGGTAATGGACAAGGCCGTATTTAATGTGACCTGTAGTCCTAAAGTAGTCGGGTATATGGGTCATTATTTAGATTTTCCTTTCCTCGCTCTATCATCTGAAGTTGGGCATTCCTCAACGTTTCTAACTTCGCATATACACTCCTGCGATTTTACGATCATAACAACTTTTTCAAGCTGCTTCGCTTCGCCACTTTATGTGTAATCACTATTTCCTCGACTAATAATAATCTTCTCATGGGCCTTCTTCCCGCCGTGGAAAGTCTCGGTGAGGGTAGTCTAGGCTCGTTAGACCTAGGTGGTTTTCACCTCAAGTTTAGCTGCTGCTTTTCACCCGTTTCCTGTACCTGGCCAAAGGTCATAACTGCTTCTCTCCCCTCTCGACTACCAGAAGACGACGAGCGGCAAGGAACTTCCACTGGGCCAGTAATGCCGCACGAGGGCCTATGCGGGAGGGACGCTGCTCTACAATTCATATCGCCTCGTCCCTCGACAATGGAGGAATTGAGATCCATTGCGAACCCGAGAACATTGACTGGGTTAATGGACGAATGGATGAGTCCACCCTGGGTGGGGAAACACAATGCCGTGTTTTTTACTCGCTAGCAACTTACGGCTGAGCTTCGTTTTCAAGTGCCCGCCCTTGTTAAATAGTTTTTGCACTTCACCAGGGCGCCGCTGGCCCTTGTTCATCCCAACGTCATCCGTATTCTCATCTAAAAGTGGTTCGAACTTCTTATACCACCAACTTTCATCGGGTTTGAGATTGGCTGGCTACTCTTTGATATTACTGAGAGGGGCCATTGGTTCTTCTCGATACTAGACTTCAATGTTTCATGAACTGACTCTATCTTCCTAAAAACGAAGGTAAAGGGGGTTATCTTAGTGAGAGGGCCCCGATCGAGACCCTGCCCTCCTAACCCGTCGCTTTTATATTAAACCAATGCAACGCTCCTAGGTGTGTGGACTAGCATTAGCCAATGAATTACATATGACTTTACGCGATCGATCGTGGATTACTATAGGAAAATGAGAGGCAGGTCAGGCAAGGTAGAGAAGGCGAGCCTTGAGAAGATTCAGATCGTTGGGAGGAGTTTGTAAACATGAGCGATTGCTGCGAGGTTCTTCCACTTGAAGAATCTTTGCCGACGAGATGAGTTCGGGATTCCCTACGCCTCCTTTATCATTCTCGTCACGATCGTAGACGTGGGCGGTGTCACTCATTACCACTAAGTTGCTAGATTTGCTCGCCGGCCGTGCTCCATCACCCAAGGATCCAGAGGCCGAGGCATTGAGTTGGGAACAAGTGTTAAGGGCCTGCCCCTGGTCCCTCGACGTCCACCACTAGCTGGGTCTGCTCTACCTCACCAGATCCACCCAGAGGCGTGGAAGTACTGGCTTCAGCGGGCTTCCCTTGCCAAGAAAGAGGATTGATCCTGCCCCCCGAGTATTGACGATAAAAAAGAAGAGGACCACCCAGGGGAAGAGTGCTCGTGGGGCCCAGGTGGAAGATTTTATACCTTGGTTTGTTTTGAGCCCATCCAGCCTTCTCTCTTAGAGGAAGAAGAAGAGGAGGAAGAGATGACGGGATTGCTAGATCTCTACGCCGCCAGAAAGCGAAAACGGCATGAGGAAGCTGAGTGGGAGGCCGAAGGGGTCGGAGGGTCAGTTCATCCCCCTATGGATGGGGGTTCAGAGATTCAAACAATCGTGACCCCGACCTCCCCCGAAATGGGGTCTAACGATCAACCTGGCTCAGAAGACATTGCCCGTGAAGGGCCAAGGGAGGAAGCTCCAATTCCTCTTGCTCTGCAAGTGGTCCATCCATCCGAACGGACGAAAAGCCGCCCGTGCGCCGGCTCACTACCGTGGCAAGAGGCTATCACGCCGACCAAATACCGCCAACTTTATTTCCGTCGCATCGGCTTTGACGGAAGAAGGATAAGACTCGACCATGATATCAAGTCCATCTTCCAATCGTTGGAGGCCTTTTCAATCGAGGCAGTTTGTACCGATTTGCCTCGACGCATTTGTACTCAGGATGCTACTACTGCCCGTGTGAGGGCCCAGGAAGTGACAAGGTGAGGAGCATTCCTGCTGTCGCTCCCGTACGCACGCAAAGGAGGACATTTATCAAATCGTCGAAGATGGAATGCAAATTCGCAATTGGAACTTTGTCCGTACTACAGACGGTAGTTGTAGCTTATATATATATATATATATATATATATATATATATATATATATATATATATATATAGCAGTATATATATATATATATATATATATATATAAAACTCCTTGTTGTTATCAGGTCGCTTGACTAAACACGCTCTTTCTTGTCACAAGTGATTACCGGCTGCTTCGCACATGTCCCTCTAAAGACCGAATCTGGCCACTTACCGAGGGATGCCGAGCGATCGACTATATACCGAGTCCGGGGCTTTTTGCCCGTGAGAACTTATGCCTCTTGAAAGAGGCCCACACCATCCTAAGTATTCGAGCCGAAGCTAAGGAAGTTACCGACATAGGCGCCTAAAGCAACCGAGGATGCTGCCTACACAAGGTGGCGATTGCACGGCTGAGATTGAGGCAATGGGGACGCTCGGCGCCGGCTGAAATGGAATCATTCCGGTCCAAAGTGGGCCACCATCTCAAGGCGCCATTAAGGCAGTCTCGAACTGGCCTGCGCTAATACTGTGGTCGCCAAGGAGCCAGCTTAAGGCAGGAAGAGAACGGTCGCCTAACGGATGAGCGACTGTCTCTACTTGTGGAGCTGGGGACCACCAAGGATGACTTCACGACTTTTCGGGAGAGGAGTTTTACCAAAAGGTCGGCACTGGAGGCGAAGTTTGATGCGAGCAGCGACGTGATTTTTAACTACGGTTATGGCTGCTGTGCCTTTGCGCATGATATCCAGGAGCAAACCGAAAATCCCTCCTGGGATGCCGGATACATCTACTCCTCTGACCCCAGAATTTTACGTGAATCCTCGATGCCCCCCGGGCTCTTCATTTGCCTTGTCCACTATTGGGTCTGCTCGAGACCGCTGAAGAAGCTTTGCGTATTAAGCGTCTCCCGTGCCGAGGGAGAGGTTGATATACCATCGAGCCTTCACACGTGAGGCTAATGAGGGAAGTTAGGGACCAATAATCAACAAATGTATTTTGCTTAAATGTATTTTCGTATGACAATCTTTCTCTCGCTGTGTTTAGACATTTTATTTCTTGTTTTTTGGATAAAGTACTTCTTTCTGGCTTAACCGGGTTATATAGAGCTATAATTGCCCTAGTCGCACAAAGAGACTTTATTTCGCTGGCCCCAAGGTGGGACGCAGGCCGGAGCGAGGATATCTTTCGAGACGCTGCGAATTAGATAGTAGATTCCTAAATCGAAATGGGTACAGCATTTTTACACGCCGTCCGTTCGCTTATAGGGCAAATATTATTCAGATTCCGCCTGATGGGTCATTTTTCCGTGTCATCCGGACTGGGCATCGACCGGTTAGGGATTTATCTTTATCCGCCGACGTCATGTTAATGCGCCCATCCCATTTTCGAGTCACCGGCCGAAATTATCTCTACCAGCCTGATAGGTCATTTGAATGTCAAACCAACTTTTGAGTCGACAGCTAGAAGTTATCTTTCACCGGGGTCGATGTGTCATTTTAATGCACCATCCTGACTTTGAGCCGACCGGGCTTGAAATATCTTCACCGCCAGATAGTCATTTTTTCTACGCCGTCCGTACTTTTGGCATCGATCGGTCAGATTCATCTTCACCGCCAGATGTGTCATTTTCTACGCACCATCCCGACTTCTTTGGCATCGACTTGTTAGGATTTATCTTCACAGGCCTGACAGTCATTTTCATGCACCATCGGACTTTGAAAGTGTTGATCATAATAGAAAGAGAATGAACATATGAAATTGAATTATTCTTTATTGATAATACCTCTTAAGACGTGTTGCATTCCACATTCTAGGTACAGAGGTCCCATCAAGTTTGTCTAAGGCGTAAGTCTTATCTCTCGACTCAAGGTTATAAGATACGGTCCTTCCCGCTGCGTGAACTTTCCATGGTTGGGTCGGTCGAATTCTCAAATACTTTTCTTTAACACTCAGTCCCCGTTGGAATGTCAAGCTCAATTCGCTTATCAGAGATCTTCCAATCTGCCGCTGGTAGGATGCTATGATGGTCGACTCGCGAATTCATCGATCGTCAAGCTCCTCGACCACACTATGTATTCCTTGTCCGGGTATTTGCCCTGGACAGAGGGCATACCACCTCCGCTGGATGATGGCTTCCATTCCATACGTGATTGCGAATGGAAACACACAAGTGGGTTTGTGGGCAAAGGGTTCCCAGAGTCTGCAGTTCCCTGGAGTTCATCCACCCATTTGCCCTTAGCCGAACATAATCGCTTTTTGTAATGCTATTATGTTTTGTCGAGGCCTCACAAAGCATTGCCACGGTACAAGGCGCAGGTGGAGCATAAATTTTTTATCTTCACTCCCGATGTAGTTTCATAGACCCGACCGCCGACTAGGGGCCCGTTGTCGGAGACGATTGATTTGGGGATGCCGAATCGGCACATAATATTTTTCCAAATGAACTGAGTGACATCCCGATCTTTAATCGAAGAGAATGCTTCGACCTCGATCCACTTAATGAATAGTCTCGTGTCACCAATAGTAACTTCGCCTGAGCAAAGAGGGTAGTGGTCTAACAATATCGATCCCCATCAGGCAAAGGGCTAAGGGCTGGGAGATAGAGATCAGTCTCGCGACCTGATTTCAAGATGGGGGCAAGTCGCTGGCAACGATCACACTTTTCTGTGGAGCACCCAAGAAGATCACCTTCATGGTCGGCCAATACACTCTGAGTACGGGCTCGATTTCGGCCAGCTGCCACGCCAGTGGTGATTTATTATTCTTTCTTCAAGCGTAGCTCACCATGCATCGGCTTTGTTCTGAGTCGCACTTTAGATACTTGACGTCATGAATCCGCTTAAAACAAAGGTCTATTAATCAAGGAAAATCTAAATACCTGGAATTTGAAGCTTCAGCGCCTCGGTTTCCTTTCGAAGTTGTCCCGCTGGGATACAAATGACGGGGTCCATCCTGACAGGGGTCCTTGTCTACCTCGGGTTTACCTCGCCGATGCAATCGAATAACCTAACTCCGATAGTAACAAGGTAAAATATGGTTTCTGATTGGTAAAGAAGAGGCCATGAGGCCAACGCCCGCTTTTTCATTGTAGTCCTCGGGAAGTGCTCCGCTTCCAAACCGTAAAGTCGCTCAAGCGCTTGAGCTTACCCGGATTTTATTTTGCCATTCGAGGGTCTCGACCTCGAATTTTCAACTCGTCTCGACCACCAATCGGGAGTCACTCAATCAAGAGTCTGCTTGCACACCCAGCGTCGCCGCCTGAGCCCCGCTAGATTTGCCATATTCACCTATCGTTAGAGGTGACCAACCGGCCCGATTGACTGCCGATCTTGTCCCTGACGGAAAGTTCTTAATCGCAAACCAATGCCCGCCCCGATTGGGTTCCGGGACACCCCGCCAATATCGAGTCCACTAATCCAAATCGTTTCGGGGCATGTTACCGACCTGGGAGTTCCGCTTATGAAATCAACTGTGAAGACTCGCCTTTTCGAAAGCCTCTGGGCCAGGTATCGGATACCGTACTCACTTAGCCCGACCGCCATCGAGCTATTCTTCCCGATAAGCTCGTTTATGTATAATGTCAAGGGGAGGCCGCTATCATGACAATGGTAGCCTCAGCAAGGGGCTTAAGTTTTTCGTCGCTTATCCGGAGGGGCTAAGGTGGCTCGTTCAGATGGCTATACCCCGGCTTCGTGATCGCTAAGGATTTGCCGACGAAGAACACGTGCCCGCTTCATCTTCATTCTCTTTGAACAAAGGTGGCACTGGTCAATGTGATTCAGACTCCAGCGAGGTAGACGAACGGTGGTTTCACCTATGTCAAGACTCGGCGAGGGATTGGTGGTTCAAATGGTATCGCTGATTCGGGCAAAGGCCCGATCACACTCTTTCGCTCCATCCGCCCGATTAGCTCCTCTTAGGGTGTGCTAAAAGGGCTTCAAGTGGTTCGTGAACCTGAAATAAATCGTCCCAAGGCGCCTAATCTGGCCAATCAAGGTAGCCTTCTGTAGCCTCTGGCCGAGACTTTAGAATGGCTTCTGAGCCAGAAGCGGTTAGCTTCTATCCCCTCAGGTCATCATGAAGCCTAGGAACTCGCCCCCACGCCGACTCGAATGGGCACTTTGTAGGGTTCAGCTTCATATCATAGGTTTTGAGGAGGTCAAATGCTCCAAGGTAAAATGGTTAGCCTGATCCCATGCCTTCTAATTTTATCAACATATCGCCTAAGTATACACTTCATAGTTTTCCCGAGCAATATTTCAAACATCTTCGGGTTATCAATCACCGATAGGTGGTTCACATTCTTTTAACCCGAAGGGCATTATGTTGTAAAGCAGAAGAGCTCTGGGGTGATGAAAGATGTTTTCCACGTCCTGGGTAAGTACATGGGACTTCGTGATACCGGAGAATGCATCTAAAAAATGATACGATGTCACGCCTCTACGATGCATCAACAATTGATTAATGCGCGTAGGGAAGATATCCTTAGGACATCATAAGATCTCGGTGTAGGTCGATACACACCGCCACTTGCCTCTTTTAGAACTACTACCACATTAGCAAACCATTCTCGGGTATTTACTTCTTCCGATAACCCAAATTTTTAAAAGATTGTCTACTCACCGATGATCCGTGGCGCGCTTTCTGGTGGAAGTGTCGCATCAACGGTCGAGCGTATCGGGAGGACGCCTAACTTATGGGAGGCGTTTCGGTTTACCTTGCTCATGAAACGCATTGTTCCAGCTTAATACGTCGGAAGTTGTCACAATGCCTTTGCAACCCGGGCCTTCTTCTCGCCAGAGGGAACCTGGCATGGTACACTCCGCCGTCCGGCCAGCCAATCCACTATGGCCAGCTGCAACGGCAAATAATTGTTCCTGCCTTCTCAAGCATCCCATGGCAGCCTTAATTGCTATGAAGACGACGAGCTTCACGGATGAGCTAGCCTGGGTTCTTTATCTTTTCAAGGTCCTGAACCGACAGATGATAACACTGGACAGCCAAGCACTGTCACTGAAGATCAACTTGCCCGGATGCGCTAGACAGTCATAGCTTGGTGGTAGGTGAGGGAATTACTTTCACGGCGCGCACTGTGCTCGCCTACAATAGCATTGTACGGGCCCAAGTCTTCAACCAACAAAACAACACTTTACCGAAGTTACTGGTCCCATTACGGAGGGCAATATCACACATACTGCTAGTGGGCACCCATCAATCCTGATAAAACTCTACCAATGAGCTAAGATGATTGAGCTGGACTTTCATCTCAAGTGTGGCGGGTCGAGAGGTAATAATTCTATTACACATCGATCGATCCAGGACCCTATGCACATCAAAATTGTTAATACCTAAGGTGAGTACAAGTGCATCATAATGGGGAGTGATTGTGAGACCCCCACCCTTCGTGACCACCTCATGGGTACCCTTCAGGTGGAAGCTCACTCATAGGATATCCCTCATCTCACCGAGTTCTTCGCCTCCCGAGATTCGAACCCGTGACCTAGGTCTTTAGTCCACCGGGAAGCATCTGGTACTTAATCGAAGAGCAGTTCGTTGCACAGATTATCGATTCAAAGACTTGCCTGGTTCGACCGAGGCGCAGGACTGCTGGGAATGAGGATATCCTATGAAGGAGCTCACCTGTACTTCCATGAGGTCACGCGATGGGGTCCACAACAAAGGCGCTTATCAGGAGACCCCCAATCTTCGTGACCACCTCGCGGGTACCCTCTCGTGTGGAAGCTCACCATAGATATCCTCATTCCCATCGAGTTCTTTCGCCTCCCGCAGATTCAACCCAGACCTAGGTCTTTAGTCCAATGGGAAGCACTTCCGTACCAACTGAGCTAGTATAGACGTAATTATGTAATATTGACATATAATCGATATAAAAGTAAAGAAAAGGCTAAATCGAGATAAATTTCATTTATAATGAAGACATATTTAATTGTACCAGCCAATCAAAATCTTTCTTAATGGCTGTTATGATTTAAATAATGGAAATGACTTGGTCTCATGGGAATGGACTAATGTAGAAGCTGGATAAAAAAGAGTAAGTCACTTTAAACCAACCAATGATATTGTTTTACTTAAGGGCACTTTTGGAATAATATTTTAAAGTCTAAAATTTGTATTTATGTCAAAAGAGGGGATCACGTAGAGGAGAGGAGAAAGAAAAAGGAGAAAAGAGAAAAAGAAAAGGGAAGAAAGGAGAAAGGGAAGAGAAAGGTTAGGGGCAAAGTGGTGAGGTGAATTTTATGCTCTTCTGCTTTCTGCGGATCTTCAAGTGGTAATCAAGGAAGGAGCCAAGAAACCTTCAAGAAACAAGTAAGTTTTCATGGTGGGAAAGTTAGGTTTGATGTTTTCCATGTTTAATGTCTTAAATTCTGGTATGGATGTTAAATTGATGGTATTTAAGGTTTAATGGTGCTGAATTTAATATCAATTGAGAAAGCCATGGTTTAGTTAGGTTTTGACAAAATCAAGTGAGTAAGGGTTAGGGTTTGATATGAATTGTGTGTGTTATGTTGAAATGGGTATAATGATCAGATTTAAGTGTTTATAGTGAAAGAAAAATGGAAGAGAAACACATTTCTAATAATTTTTTTGTAAGAAGAAATTCTGTGACAAAGAAATGTCCTGTTTGCTTTCTTTGACCAGTTTTGGTATTTTAGCCATAACTTGCTCAATTTGGATCCGATTTGAGTGATTTAAGTGGCTACGTAAAATAGACTTGAAGGAGAACAAAACGTAAGAAGAAGGTATCACCAAATTCTGATCATAAGTGGCCTAAATAATCACTCAAAGTAGGACCATGCAAGCCAAATTCTGGTTCAGTTTTTGAACATGGATTAGCCCGGTTATTCGACGTAAAGTGAGTTTTGGTGCTCGACCGTGATTCCACTGAATAGAACCTCAGCACCTTAGCTTAAATGAGTATAAGGACATAGTGTCAAAATATGAAGTCAAGACCTCGGAAAATGAGTAATACAAACTGTCACGAAAAATCGGGTAATGACTAGTTGGCATGAAATGCCATAACTTTATTCGATGATCCGATTGGATTGATTCCAATTTTGGTAAAATAGATTCCTAGAGGAATAAGAATATAGGAATGGAGTGTTTATGGTGGATTAATGGAATTATGGTTAATGCGTGAATTTCAAGCGATTTTCTAAAAGGTGAAAAGGACTATCGGATCTAGAACTGGAACTCAACGGAAGCAAGCTGGGATTGAGCAGAACTGTGAGAAAATGATATTTTGAGAATTGAGTTTTTAAAAATGAATGGTTTTAATGTTAAAACTGAGTTTAATGTAAATTTTTATGTAAATGTTAAGGCATATGGAAATGTTTTATCTTGCATTGTTTTATCTTGCATCAATGCCTATATTTATATGTGTATTAAATATGTATGCATATGTTAAGGTATCATGAAAGTTTAAAAATGTTTAAAGAATGCATATGTGTTTTAATGATATAAAGTAAGGGATTTAAATGTATTTATAAATGTATTTTTGAAGAAATGTTTCTTGATGGTTACCTAGCCAATATGGTATTATGACGATATCGACCGAAGTACTTTAGCGTGTAAGGATTTAGAGGGTAAGAGTTATAGGTTCTTAAGCGAGGAAATAGTTATGCAGAGTAATATCCTTTTACCTGCGTGATAAGTCTTTATGGTGAACCCATGCAAGCGTGAGTTTTCTGCGACGTAGTGGTTATATTTGGAATGTGATTGTCCCTCACTTAGTCAGTGCCGGAAGCGTTGATTGTGTTTATTCCTGGGTTCCATCGAAAGAAGAAAAAGGAAAAGAAAGAAAGAAAGAAAGAAAGAAAGAAATAAATAAAGAAAGAAAGTTTCACCGGTACAAATGTTTTAAAGCATAAATGGATTTTAAATATAAGTATTTGAAAGAAAGTTTAAGGTATAAATGTTTAAGGTATAAAATGGATTTAATTGTATAAGTATGTATTATTTTGGTATATCTTGAAAATGTTATTTTAATGAAAATATGTTACTCACTGGGCTCCTTTACAGCTCATTAACACTTATGTTTTAGCGTTTTTGGGTTAGAGATGAGTGCTTGCGGTAGGCGTTTGGTGCGGTGAGTCGAGCCATCAAGGAGGCGACACATGATTCATTGTGTATATATAATTTTAATGTGTATATGTTAAAACGTTTGTTATGGATATATGTATATAAGTATAAAAGTTGAAAAAGGCTACATTGGGCTTTGATCCTCGATGGATGAGATGCGTAGGCGGTCGGCTTAAGTCCCAGGCTCAAGCCCAATGCTGATAAAATGTGCATGGAATTTAAGAGGTTTGAATGTTTTGATGATTTGGAAGTAAACAAATGTATATGTATGTATATTGTGTTGATTGGGTTGTGGGCCAGAAGTCCTAATATGGAAATATAAATTAACGAAGTTTATAAGTGTTTTAAATGCTTTTATAGTTTTGTAATTTAGGAAAGTCACTAGAAAAACGAGAGGAAACTACGGCGATTTTACGAAAAATCAGTGTTTGAAAAACAAAAGAAAAAAAAATTTATCACTTCGCTTCCGCATTATTTCTAAAGATATGTTAAAGATTGTAAGGGTTAGCTCCATGGATTTTATTTGGCGGTTTTAAGGAAAGTTTCTATATCCATTGGAGTCTTGGGAGGGAATCCCTCGGGTTCATGAGGTTAATCCGGGTCGGGATCCTTCAGTGATAATCCGGGTCGGATCTATAGGAGGAAAGGATACAAGGCCATCGATCGGCTGAAGCGCCGTGCTACTCTCTAGGGTATTGATGGTGTTTATTCTGACCCTAATTGAGGCTACGGAGCATTTTTCATCTCTGCCTCTTGCATTAGTATTGATCATCGTAGAGACCTCCCGATATAAATTTGATGGTAAGTGCAGGCTTTGATATGGTGTCGGCGACAACCACGACTCTGTGGAAGCGGGCGGTTTGTTGTGTGGGTTGGCTCCCAAATGAACTTTCTGAGGTGCCCTGCTCGGATTAATCTCTCAATCATGAACTTCAAACCTTAGCATTGATTCGTTTCATGGTCATGATCCCTGTGGTAGTCACACCTCAGTGACCTGTTACGTTGGTCGGATTGCCCACATGGCGGAGAGGCCATGAACCGGGGTGATCCGGATGAGGGAAGCGGTCGGTCGTAGGAGATGTTAAAAAGGGGAAGGGGGGTGGTGGGAGGATCTTTTTTTTTCTTTTTCGAAATTTGCTCTTGGGAATGCTTTTAGCTCTTGCAGCTTTTCTTTGGCTGACTCTTTCCAGTTGGTTTTGCCGCTTTCTTGTAGTAATCATTACGTTGCGGCGGCTGTATTATCCTCTAGAGTGGAGTATTTATGCCTTGTGGAGCCATTTCTTCCATGGTGGCGGTGGGGTCGAGGAAAAGGGATAGAAAGAAAGGAGTAGTTGGCCCAAGCTCCTTGAGAGATACACTGAGATTGCATCCATACTATAGGTATCAATTTGCCGAACGGCTTGCTCGAATCTTTGGGTGAACTCCCGGATGGACTCGTCATCCCGCTTGAAGATGGATTGAAGCGAGCTGATGTTTCCATACAGAGCGAACCTGAATCTTGAGTGGCCAGAATGTGGCCCATGGTCGCAGATAGGTTTAGAGACCCTCTTGGGTTATCGGAACCAAGCCAAGGCGGGACCTTTAGAAGACTAGCGGGAATACTTTGCACGGTCGATCGTTCCGGCATTAGGATCATTGCACAGTTTAAGTGCAACATATGATCATGCGGATCGGGGCGAGTCGTGCATAGCATAAGCCGGTGGAATGAAGAATCTGCGGGGAGGCTGGTAGTCCCAAATATGTTGGCGAGGAGAAGATGTATGTCATATGGCCCCGGACCCGGAGGATAAAATGTTATGAGCGGAGGTGCCCAACGAGTATTACTCGAGGGGCGGAAACTAAGGGGCCATGCCACGAGCAGATATGTATTAGGGACGATTTCGGCGGGGCCTATCTCTGTTGGCCTCCTTGTTGTGGTCGCAACTCTATGCTTCGTGGGCTATGGGAGGTCTCTTCTGAATTCGACTTAGCGTGAGGTGGTGTGAGCGATAGGAAGCGGGGGGCTGGCTCCAGGAGTGTTTGTCATGCAATCGGATGATCCAACGTGGTCGAGTGGGCGGATCCAGCACAGTGCCATGCCGGAGTTAGGGGGTATAGGTTGGACCAGTGACTTGTGGGTTTGGTAGTTGCTCTCAGCGAGCCGTGGCGCTGTTCTCCTGTAGTAAATGATTTGCATGCTCACGCAACTCGGCCATCTGTCTGGCCTGCTCTTCCTGCTTAACCTCCATTTCTTGACGCCAACGGAGAAACGGGTCTTCGATGGGCTTATTCGCTGGGTTGCTAGACATGGTGACAGACTTTGACGGTCCGGTGGGATGAGCGGGAACTACCGAAACCTCGTGTAACGGGATATCACAAGGGAGCGGGTGAACCCAGGCTATTGTGTATTGTCTTTGAGATTTCCTGCTAGGCGTTTCCCACAGACGGCGCGATTGTAATCCAAATTCGAGTCTTTGGGCCAGTGAACATGCATCGACCTATGCAGACGGCCAAACGGAAAACTAAGAAAGCGGTGGGGAGGGTCTCCTCCGTCACTTCTCCGATGCTCAAGTTAGATCTCTGTCGTGCCCTTCCAAAGATTGAGAGTTTTGAACCTTTTTTCCGTACCTTATTCCGTGTCGTGGCTTCCTTTTATCAAGGAGGAAGGAGATCCACTCTTCGTGGTAAGTGGATGATTTCCTTCCAAATCGGAAGGAGAAGGTGGCGCATATCTATTGTGAGGGACGATTCTTCTTTTAGGCGGGAGAGAGGGAAGAGCATTAGGGCGCATATCTTGCGGAGACTAATTCTTCCTTTTAGGTGGAAGAAAGTGGGGTGTATTTCTGGATGCGGGACCACAGGGTGTGTTTGGTGCGAGTTAAACGAGTTAATTTTGTACTTGAATTTGAGACTAATGCAGTCGGACTGGTTGGAGACAATTGTCTTGTCTGTGTTTGAAGTGCAGTCACAGACAAAATTATGGACTTTTTATCCCACGTTTGGTACATATTGGACTAAGACTAAATATTTTTTGGGATAATATATATTCTAATTTATATATTGTTAAATTTATATTTATAATATTTATAATATATTAAGTTATTTTTTTATTTCATGTATTTATTATTAGTTATTTGATAATATATTAGTTAATAGATTTTTTGTTTAAATTTTTTAGTTACATTAATTATTTTTTTGTAAAAAGCTATAAAATATTTCCTATTAATTTATTCTCCCAACAGCAATGTGAAGCACTAGTAACAAATCAGTAGAAACTGTGCTTGTGCATGCATGGGTGTGTTATATGTAGCGTAAATTATTAATTAAATACGTTTTGATTCTTCTAATAAGACAAAAAAATTAAGTGATATACACTTTTTAAATATGGGAAATGGTAAAAATTGAATATGTTAAACTCAGATTTCTCAGTTCCAGTAGCAGGGGGTACATCCACGGCATAAGAAAACAGCTGATCCCACACTTTAGCTTGATATTCAGCGTAATTTGACTAACAGACAAACGGCACTATTATGAGGAATTGGGGGTTTGTGATGGGAAACAATAATCCTTACTTGACAAAACGAAAACAAACACCCATTTCACAAATCATGTTTATGTTTGGATACTTGGAAGCTCAAAATTGAAATAATTATGGATGGAAAGATGGAGGATGGGGACCAGAAAAATCTCAACATTGCAATAAAAGGGTTATTCATTATTTTATATGCATAATAGGAAGAAAACATGAGCAACCTGTGTTCCCAAAATGGGTCATCCAAACTGTTGTAGAGTAAAAGGAAGCAGTGACAAAACTTCACTTGCGAAAAATATTAAACCTGTGAAAAAACTTTATGATTTCCTGGCTTTTCATCAAAAGCAGTAGAATCGGTTTGTTGCATTAACACGGAAGCTGGTCATTGGAAATACGCAGCGTCGATAGGAAATATCAGGGATGGCGATTATGCCATGTTTTTTGAGTAGGAAGTCTCCAAAAGCCCGAGACATGGCTAGGCGGGGGGAGTCTTCATGAGATGCTTGATGCACATTTGGATGTGTGGTTATTCTTTACCCAGGCTAGCACTCTCTTTAATTGCACTTCTAATTCTTTACCAGCTGTACGGAACGAGAGACATCAATCAATTACCCCGAATAAAAACCCACAGAATGGACAAGATAAAAGCTTCCAACAACCTTTATGATGGGGAAAAAATGTTGATTGGTTAATTTTGAATTTTTCAAAGGGCCAGTTGGCTTGAAGTTTGTTCAAGGAAAGCTTTTATATTGTTAGAGCAAGAAAATGATCACTTTATTAGAAACTGATAAAAATGAAGCATAATAGTTGAGGAAATCAAATGATCTAACGGCACGAGAGCGCCTCTGAAAGAGGAAAGAAAGATTCGACTAAAGAGAACCCATAAAAGATATAAACAAGAAAATGAAAAAAGCGGAAAGAAACTATAAACTGACTTCAGATGGACGATGGCGACATCTTGGTTTAGTCCTTTGTTTCCTTCTCGAGAATGGACTGAACCAAGTCTCCAGATCCCAGCAAAATCAAGTTTCAACCAGATTTCAATTCTTCCAAATGTCCAAACCGTAAAAACTATAATCCTGAAATTTGTTCTTTGTGAATAATCAAGCATCACATTTATCAGAGAAATTCATTGAAGCGCGAATCAAAAACTAGACGAGCAAGAAATCAAGAACACAAAGATATAACTTGGTTGACCAAGATTGGTCACCATCCAGCAAGCGAAGCTCAATGCGCCCCATAAGCGTCATACAATCTGACATAAATTGTACATACTTGTTCCAATAAAAATAGTAAATATTCTGATTTGCAAACATGGTGTCTCATGACCAGCGGTGATAATAAGTAACATAAACCAACATAACAAAGCATGCCCCGAATATTTAATTTTTAAATGATAATGCAAACTCTATTTTTTCATCATCAGTCTCAATTATCTTGAAAACCTCCACATTTGAAGGGTCCATCCTCATTGATTTGGATATGCTCAAGTTGTCATTAGTAGAAAACCCAAGTCTTTTTAGCTCCATTGCTAAGTACTTCGAATAGTTATTTGCAATTGGAAGACTATCAACCAATTTTTCCATACGCACATTTGCTTCCACCTGAAAGCTTGTGTACATCTTCTATTATCCGAACTAAGCGATGTGACTATATCAACTGTGATTTTTTATTCCTCATACGATTGATTGGTAGAGTGTATGGTTTGATTGACTTCGTGGAGAAGGTATATCTTAAATCCCAATTTCTTCATTTTCTTCATTTCACACATCATCGAATGCCTATCACATTTACCATGTCTTCGATTTGTGCTCCCATGCAGTGCACGATCTTTTCCAAAAATATTCAGCAGCCTATCATATAGTGGAAATGGTTTGCCTCGCCAACCTTCAGCTTGTTTATTATTCTAAGCAAATAAATCAAAAAATACATATAAGGAAATTAATGTAAATTGGGAATAATAAAATTATAATTTTTATAAAATTTGAGTTTAGGTACCAAACCTCGACATATGATTAGCGAAACATCAAGACTATCAACCTCTACACACTTCATTTCTTCATTCCATCCAAAACCACTTTAATCGCATATTGTTTCTTCCACTTCTTTAACTTTGATTCTATATAGAGGGTTAATTTTCAAACGAATTTGGACACATCTGACTAAAAGCTCTCTCAGTGTGTCATTCTAATTCCTAGACTTGAAAGAGCAGGTCTCTATGCCTTCCACAGTATAGCGTCATCCAATATATCCAACAATGATTCCTCTTATTTCTTAGTCCAAACACGTCTACTTCCATGTCTATTTTGAGTAGCACTACTACCTCCAGTTTCCATTCCTATGAAATAATAATTTTTCATTTATATGATAATAACGATCATTATAAATAACAAAACAACTATTCATTACATATCCATCATAATAATAATCCATCAAAATATTTCATTCAATCATCAAACATAAAATGCGAAAACTAATTATACAAATTCATTACATATCCATCATAAACAGTCATCAATATTCATTTCATCAAACATTAAAAGTACAAAAACTATTCAAACATCAGTGGTTATGAACCTTAATTTCTCTCACTCATCAAACATTTGTTTAGCAAATCATTTCTCCATGTAGTCCATTGACTTGAAAAGCAGCGATGCAATAACATCTTCCTCTCCGATTGTGGTAGTTCTTTTATATGTAGAAAATGATTTTTGTTATTACGAAATTGTTTGTATAACCCGCAGTCTGATTCATTTCTGAGAAGAGCAATTCGATAGATCCCGATATATAGTCTGTGCGGGACTCGGTTCGGATCCATGTCCAGACCGGATCGGGGGCGAGGCGTGACAAGATAGTGGTATCGAGCTTAGGTTTGAAGCGTGTTCTGGAAGAACTGTGTTGTGAATCTAGATAGATTATAGATATAAAGATAAATTACATACGTATGAAAGTTTTGGCCTCGATGTGGATGTCCTTTGTGTTTTGTATAGATGGATCGATCTTCGAATCTAGTTAGAAGTTGTTGAAAGTGTTAACTTACGAACAACGGGTTACTAGCCCCACGATCTTCGAATCTATTAGAAGTGAGGGTCAGACTCCAGCTAAGCCAAATGAAGCCTTGCTGAGAATAGCACAAGACATGGCTAGGATATTGGATGGACTGCATGAGTCTATCAAGAAATATATAGTACCTGCGACTACGCTACGACGGGAGTGACGTTTTATCAGTGGTACAAGATGCTATATGATAGGAACGATCTAAAATAAGGAACCCGAAAAGATCTCGAGAAGAAGAAGGGTAAAGAGCTAGAGTATCGAAAGCTAGGAGCCATCTCATGGTTCGAAGCTACAAAGAAAATAAGGCAAAATGTAACACCTAGTTACGGGAGAGACATGTCGCAGGGACAAGGAGGAAGAACCTGGGTGCCCTCATTGCCATAGGCCGACATCACAGGTGTTCGTAGGGTGTGGGTGGAGGGGTGCTTCGGATGGGAGTATAAGATCATTTCATGGCAAAGCGTCGAAGAATCAGTGGAATCAAATCCGCAGAAATGGCAGGAAGTCGATTTCTTACATTTGAATTGGGATTAGAAGTGGTCGAATAAGCATAGGACATGGAGGTCAATATCGAGAGGCGGTGGATCATCGGCACATAAGCGCCCGGCCACGATCTTATCTTTATCTGCGAGCTGGAGGGCGGGATCTTCGGATGTGATTACTAGTATGTATTCTCTATTTAATAACCCGATGCGTAATATAGATGATAATGGAGTAAACATAGACACAACATATAAGCCTTTAGAATGAAAAGAAAATATAAAAGACATGAAAGAAAGGATTTGACATAACACATGCAAATGATAGAGTAACAATTTAGGGCCGAAATTCTTATAAGGAAGGGAAAGTTATAACACCAGAAATGTTATACCTAGGTTTTAGGACATGTTTAGGGTATAATAAAAGTAAAAATATATTTATCCAGGAGTAAAATAAGCAATAACTTGGAATTAATACAACAATTGAGAATTTAAATTACCAATTCATGACCAGGCGTAATATAATAGTTAAGTATATCAAAGTAGGATTTTGATAAATTGAATAGAGAATAAAGCGAAAGGAGGACCAAGAGTAATAAAAAAAATATTAGAATAAAATAAGGAAGAGAAAATTATGGGAGGGAACCAGTGGCGAAGGAAGAGGGAGGGAAGTTTCCTCCTTGGAAAGTGAAATAAAGGGATAAAGATCGAATAAGAAGGCCAAAATCTCCATTTTGGTCTTAGAGAGAGGAGAGAGCAAGAAAAAACGGAAGAAGAAGAAGAAGAAGAGAAAAGAAAAAGAAAGAAAGAAGGAAAAAGGAAAAGAAAATCGCAGGTGGGCTGTGAATATTTGTATGAATATATACCATGTCTTGGGTTGGAAACTCCCAATCTCATTTCTTGTTCGGATTGAGTTGAAAGAGCTCTAAGTCCTAGATATGTGCTTTAGGAAGATTACAGTTAGGTTGAACGAGAAAAATTCCCTATTTTTTGATCATATGTAGTAGCCAGACCTTAGAACGAGTTTTTAGGTCAGAAGTAAAGGGAATATGGAAGTAAGTCCTTCTGATAAATTGTAGCCACATCAATTAAATTGATGTTAGGCTTTTGAATTTCTCAATTTGGACCTCTGTAGACTAAGTTATAGTCCTTTTACTGAAGTCAGCCCAGCTAAATCTGGTCGGGTCAGTTCTGCCAATTTGGGTCAACTAGCCGGACCTTAGAATGGGTTTTTGGGTCGAAAATAAAGAGAATTTGGCAGTAAGTCCTTCTATGAGATTGTAGCCACATCGATGAACTTGAGTGTTAGGCTAATTCTGGTCGGACTCTGGTAGACGAGTTAATAGTCATTTACTCGAACGATCAAATGGGTCTTGAGTCGGTAGCCAGAAATACCAAATCTGAAGTGCCGGACTGTGAGGAGTCGTCGAGTCTGTAGAGGTTGCTGTCACCGTAGAATTAGTCGAGTGCGTAAGGGTCGTCTCGGAGGTCACACAGTAAGGGTCGTCGGATCCTGTGAAGTGTCAGTCTTTGAAGAGCTCGGCTCGTCGGGTTGATACATGACCTCCAACCGGAAGGTCATATCTCCTTGGTTTTGAACTTTCAGGTTGGGTGTTCTTGAACTCTATGGAAGCGGGTGAGTCAAGAATCCATCCATATGCCTAAAGAGATTATTAGATGTCAGACAAGGTATTAAGAAGTGAGCTACGTCACTTGTAGTGCAGCTCGTCGATCCAGTCATTCGTCAGTATTGCGCATGACCTCCAACTTGGAAGGTCATATCTCGCCGTTTGAAGCTCCGATTTGGGTGTTCTTGGACTCTATCAAATCCCATTGAGTCAAGAATCCATCCATATGCCTGAGAGATTATTAGATGTCAGGCGAGGTGTTAGGCCCGAGCTCGTCGCCGGTCACGACTCGTCGATCAGGTCAGCTCGTCAAGGCGGCCTAAGCGCGACCTCAACCGAAAGGTCATATCTCTTTCGTTTGAACTCCGATATGGGTGTTCTTGGACTCTATGGAAAGCCCATTGAGTCAAGAATCCATCCATATTCCTGAGGAGATTATTAGATGTCAGACCGAGGTGTTAAGCTAGCTCGTCATGTGCAGCTCGTCGATTCGGTCGACTCGTCAAGGCCGGCTACGCATGACCTTCAACCGGAAGGTCATATCTCTTCGTTTGAACTCCGATTTGGGTGTTCTTGGACTCTATGGAAATCCATTGAGTCAAAAATCCATCCATATGCCTGAGGGAGATTGGTCTCAGACCAGAGGTGTTAGTGGCTCGTCTTGATGCGGCTGTCAATTGGTCGACTCATCAAGGCCCATTGCGCATGACCTCCAACCCGAGGAGGTCATATCTGTAGTTTGAACTCGATTTGGGTGTTCTTGGACTCTATAGGCCCATTGAGTCAAGAATACGTGATATGCCTGAGGGAGTATGAAGATGTTTGATCAAGGTGATGAATAGGTGCGAGGTCAGCTCGACTTGTGATTCGAATCTATTTCGTCTGGTTGGCTATGCATGACCTCCAGCCCGGAGGTCATATCTCCTTCGTCCGAACTCCGATTCGGGTGTTCTTAGACTCTATGGAAATCCCATTGAGTCAAGAATACAACCATACATAATATGATAAAAGTGGAACTCATATTAGGTCGAAATAAAGGAAAAACGTAGCGAGATATGAGCAAGAACTAATAACATAAGTAGATTTTGATATGTAAAGGAATATAGAAGAAAGAGGCGATATTAAGTTCAGAAACGTATAATTGTGTTGCCTAAGGCCAGGATATTGAATAACCAAGACATATATGATGGAGTGCCGCACTCCTGTGAGTCTTCTCGCGCTTATCACGTGGGCGGGCACGTCTGAGTATAGAAATGTATAGGTATATGTCATAAGATATGATAGTACAATAAGTACATGAAGATATAAGTTAATAAGATATAAGATGTTACTTAGGAATGAGCAGATACGAATGATAAGCATATATGAATATAAGAATGAGTAAATGCATGCATGATAAAGCTATAGGAATATATGTATTATAGAGAAATATGATAGCCATAATATGAAGCTACGAATGTGAGACGAAAATAGATTTAAAGGAAATGATGGC
The DNA here is from genome assembly GCA_016808115.1 of Tetrastigma voinierianum. Lineage (NCBI taxonomy): Eukaryota > Viridiplantae > Streptophyta > Magnoliopsida > Vitales > Vitaceae > Tetrastigma > Tetrastigma voinierianum. Next base: position 36,189 of record JAEQBH010007890.1, on the reverse strand, counting down.
ATAAATTGCATAATGTGTTTAAGCGAGAGCAGAATGGGTTTGTTCTTACCTCATATTCCTCGTTTTCAAGTTTTTGCATGTTTGTTCTAAAGCATATTGAATTGATTTAATTGATTTGAAAAGTGATTGTGAAATGTTTGCATATAAAATTGCATGATTATTGAAAATAAACTGTTTATAAAGCGTACATATTGTACTATATTTTGCTACTTTTTTTTTTTCTATAAAAAGGATTTGAGCCAGCAGCCAGAATATTACTTGGTTATTTATGTTAAGGATAGATTGGTATACGATAGGGTCAAATAGCGGTACTACGAACTATTGATGTGTCGCTCAGATCGCGGCCCAGGGGCCGTGTCGGTAGTGTTCACTGGCTGATTGTTTATAACCCGATCCCGGCAGCCCGGAGGAATGTCTTGTGTTATAAAACCGTTTGAAATCTTGACTGCGGCCAGGAGGACGTCTGGAATTGAGCTTTGATATCCTGTATATCGAAGACATAGGTTAAATTCGTTAAGGGCATAAATGAATTGATTTGCATAACTGAATTGATTTGCACAATTGAATTGAATTGCAGAACTGAACTGAATTTGTGAGCATAATTTAATTGATTTGAGATTGCGAAATATTGATTATGAAAATGAAAGTGTATTTTTGGGATGATCAATGAACCATGACTAATTGTATATAAAACAAGTATATGTATCGTATTTATATTGATCATCCATAATGATTTGAAGGTTTTGAATTGTTAAATTGCATAATGTGATAACAGTATGTGAAAACAGTACATGAAAATAGAGCATAACAAATGGTATATAGTATATAACCATGAAAGTAATATATGTGTAAGAATATGACATGCATATAATAGATATGTATAATATGAACCATTAGAAAGATAATAGACAAATGATAAGTACTAAGAATAAGAAATATATGATATAGATATATGATAGACATACCTAAATGAATAGAGGAACATGCTATGAACACATGATAGAAATGCATACTATACTTCTGAAACGATAGAGATAAGTAAAAGATAATATAGCTCTTAGAATACGAAGTAAAAGTATAGATAGGAGATATGTCAAGGCGAAACATGTGACATGTGATAGTAGTAAATTATGATAAAGTAATATAAAGTTATATGCATATGCATAAGCTTGTGTTTGTCCTGTAGGTGGTTGTCCATGCTTATATTCCAGAAAGCTTATGCAGTGTTCAATCGGAGTGTAGGTCTGAAGCGAGAAGACAAGGATATAAGACAGGGACATCCACATCAGACGGGCCAGTTCGAGATAGGTGCTCACCATACTTGCTTACATGATCTCGATGTTAAAAAAAAAAAAATGTACATGTATAGTAAGTGGGACTCGATGTATGTATATAGATGTTGAGGGACAGCACCACTCAGGTGGTAGTTCTTTTATATATGAAAATGATTTTTTGGTATTCTGCGAAATTGTTTGTATAACCTGGTCTGATTCATTTCGAAGAAACAGGTCGATGGGTCGATGTATAAGTCTGGCGCCGGGGACTTCATTCGGATCAGCCATTCGGGTCGGATCAGGGGACGGGGGGCGTGACGAGTTAATTAATTATCGGAGAGGTTTGAGGCGTTTCTAGAAGGCATGTTTAAGGCGAATCCTAGATAGAGTATAAGATATAAAGATAGAATTACATGCGTATAGAAAAGTTTTGGCTCGATGTGGATGTCCTTGTGTTTTTGTATAGATGGATCGATCTTAAGTCCTAGTTGAAGAAGCTATTGAAAGTGTTAACCCCAATGAACAAGGGTTACCAGCTTCTGATCCTTCGGAATCTATTAGAAGTGAGGTGGACTCCAGTAAGCGAGTAGGCCTTCAGCAGAATAGCCTGTGAACATGGCTAGGATGTTGGATGAATTTGCGTGAGTCTATCGAAATATATAATTGCTGCGACTACTTTGACGGGTGAGCGTTTTGTCGATTGGTCTGAATGTATGAAAGTAGGAGCACGTCTGAAATAAGGAACCAGAAGATCTCGAAGAAGAAGGGTAAAGAGCTGAGTATCAAATGAGCCATCTCATGGTTCGACTCTACTGAAAAATAAGGCAAAATGTAACCTAGTTCGGGAGAGACATGTCCACGGAGACAGGAAAAGAACACAGTGCCCTCATTGCCATAGACGGCATCTGGGTGTTCGTGAGTGTGGGCCCCGGAGGGTGCTTGGTCTTGGGAGTATAGATCATTTCACGCCTTGGCAAGCGTCGAAGAGAATCCGAGTTGAATAAATCAGGAAGTAGTAGGAAGATCGGTTGCTACGCCTTTGAATTGGGGGTCGGGTGGTCAGGAATAAGCACATGGGACACGGTCGATGTCGGAGAACGATGGATCATCCGGCACTATAGCGTGATCTTATGTTATGCGGGCTGCGGAGGGCGGGATGCTCAGGATGTGATTGCTAGTATGTATTCTCTATTATTTAATGGTGAGATGCATGTATAGATGATAATGGAGTAGTATAGACACAACATAAACTAGAAATGAAAAGAAAATATAAAGACATGAAAAGAAAGGATTGACATAACACATGCAAATGATAAAGTATGAATTCGGACGAAATTCTTATAAGAAGGAGAGTTATACCCAGAAATATATGGGTTTTCGGACATGTTTAGGGTATAATAAAAGTAAAAGTATATTTATCCGGAGTAAAATAAGCAATAACTTGGAATTAATACAACAATTAAGGGTAAATTACTAAATTACCAATTCATGACCCAAGGGGGCATAATATAATAAGTTCATATGTCAAAGTAGGATTTTGATAAATTGAATAGAGAATAAAACTGAAAGGAGGACCAAAGAGTAATAAAAAAAATTGATAGAATAAAATGAGGAAAGAAAATTGTGGGAGAGCAAGTGGATTGAAGGAAAAGAGGAGGAAGTTTCCTCCTTGGAAAATAGAAATAAAAGGGGATAAAAGATCGAATAAGGAAGACCAAAAAAGAAGTATCTCATTTTGGTCTTAGAAGAAGAGTAAAGAAAACGGAAGAAGAAGAAGAGAAAAAGAAAAAGAAGAGAAAGGGGAAAAGGAAAGGAAGATCACGAGGGTATGGAAGCGTGAATATTTGTATGAATATACATGTCTTGGGTTTTGAAACTCCAATCTCATTTCTTGTTAGGATTAGGTTGAGAAGAGCTACAGGATCCTAGATATGTGCTTTAGGAAAGTGCAGTTACGAGGTTGAACGAAAATTCCCTATTTTGATCATATGTAGTAACTGGAGACCTTAGAACGAGTTTTTTAGGTCCAGAAGTAAAGGGAATCTGGAAGTAAGTCCTTCTGATAGAATTAGTAACCAGCATCGATTAAATTGATATTAGAACTTTAATTCTCGATTTGGGCATACATGGTAAGTTATAGTCCTTTTCTTGAAGTCGTGAAATTCATCCACAGTCGGTCGGTTCACGCAGTCGGGTCAACTAATGGGACCTTAGAATGGGTTTTTGGGTCGAAAATAAAGAGAATTTGGCAGTAAGTCCTTCTGTGAAATTGTAACCACATCAATGAAATTGATGTTAGGCTTTTGAATTTCTTAATTCGGACTCTGGTAGACCAAGTTATGGTCTTTTTACTCGGAACAGTCAAATGGGTGCGAGTCAGCCATAGAGGCCGTCCTGTAGAGTGCGTGGTCTTGTGAGTCGTCGGGTCCTGTAAGAATGGAATCTGTAGAAGTCGTCAAGTCTGTGGGGTCGTGTTCGGAGTCCTGTGTAGAGTCGGCAGGTCCCTATAGGTCGTCCAGGATCTGTGAGGTCGTCGGGTCACGAAGAGCTCGGCTCACGTCGGGTTGACCTACGCATGACCTCCCGACTTCGGAAGGTCATATCGCCCCGTATGAGCTCAGGTTGGGTGTTCTTGGACTCTATGGAAAGCCCGTTAGGTCAGAATCCGAATCCATATGCCTGAAGAGATTATTAGATTTCAGACCAGGGGTGGTAGACTGAGCTTGTCGAGCTGGTGCAGCTCGGTCAGTCGGCTCAATCCCGAGCTAACTGCGCATGACCTCCGACTTAGCGAAGGTCGTATCTCTTTTCGTTTGAACTCGATTTGGTGTTCTTTGGGCTACATGGAAAGCCCATTGAGTCAAGAATCCATCCATATACCTTAGGAATTGATAAATGTCATAACAGGTGTTAGACTGAGGCTCAATCGGCGGTCGCGGGCTCGTCGATCCGTCAGCTCGTCCAAGTGACTGCGCATGACCTCGACCGGAAGGTTATATCTCCTTCGTTTGAACTCCGTTTGGTGTTCTTGGACTCTATGGAAATCCATTGGTCAGAATCCATCATATGCCTGAAATTATTAGATGTCAGGCCCCGAGATGTTAGACTGGGCTCATTTTCCAGTGCAGCTCGTCGATCTAGTCAGTACTCGTCGAGGCGGCTAGCGCGCGCTGACCTCCCGACTTCGGAAGGTCATATCTCTTTCGTTTGAACTCCGATATGGGTGTTCTTGGACTCTATGGAAAGCCCATTGAGTCAAGAATCCATCCATATACATGAGGAGATTATTAAATGTCAGACCGATGTGTTAGAATGAGCTCGTCACTTCAGTGCAGCTCGTCAGTCCAGGTCAGCTCGTCAAGACTGACTGCGCATGACCTCGGCTCGGAAGGTCGTATAAACCCCGTTTGAAGCTCGTTTGGAATTCTTGGTACCATGGAAGCCCATTGAGTCAGAATAAATTGATATGCCTGAGAGTATAGAAGATGCACATCAAGGTGATAGACCAAGTTACCGAGGTCAGCTCAGCTCGTCAGTTCAGGTCAGCTCGTCTAGGTTGACTATGCGTGACCTCCTGGCTGGAAGGTCATATCTCCTTACGTCCAGAGACTCGATTCGGTGTTCTTAGACTCTATGGAAAGCCCATTAGTCATGAATACAACCATACATAATATGATAAAGTGGAACTCAATATTGGGTCCAAAATAAGGAAAAACTATAAGAAGATATGAGCAGAGAACTAATAACATAAAAATTAGATTTGATATGTAAAGGAATATAGAAGAAAAAGAATAAAATGATAAGTTCGAGAGAAAGCATTATAATTGTGTGACTGCCTAAGACCGGATATTGAATGACAAGACATATATGATCAGTTCTTCTGCACTCCTGCTAGTGCTACGACGCTTCTATCACGTGGGCAGACACGTACAAGTATGGAAATGTATAGGTATATGTCATAAGATATGATAGTATAATAAAGTACATGAAGATATAAGTTAATAAGATATAAGATGTTAACCGGAATGGGCACCGGTACACGAATGATAAGCATGAATATAAGAATGAGTAAATGCATGCATGATAAAACTATAGGAATATATGTATTATAAGAAATATGATGGCAAAACAATGAAGCTACGGATATGAAACGAAAATAGATTTAAAGAAATGATGGCATAAATTGCATAATGTGATTTTAATAAGGAAACTAGGAATGGGTTTGTTCTTACTCATATTCCTCGTTTCAAGTTTTTGCATGTTTGTTCCTAAAAGCATATTGAATTGATTTAATTGATTTGAGAAAAGTGATTGTGAAAATGTTTGCATATAAAATTACATGATGAAGTGTGAAAATATTGTTTACTCTGAGCGTACATATAACCTTTACTATATTTTGCTATAAAGGATTTGAGCAGCCCTTAATGGGAATGTTAAGCGTTTATTTACGCATTAAGGATAGATTGAGGTATACCAATAGGGTCAAATAACATCTTCTTGAACTATTGATGTGTCACTCCGTCAATGACCAGGGACGTGTCGGTAGTGTTCACTATTTGATTGTTTATAACCCGGTCGGCCAGAGGGCCAGAGTGCGTGTTATAAAACCATTTGATCTGGGCTGCGACGGAGGGATGGAATGCCGGGGTGACTCGACTATCTATTATGTCGAGACATAGGTTAAATTCGTTAAGGGCATAGCGGAATTGATTTACATAACTTAATTGATTTGCACAATTGAATTGGATTGCAGGCGAGGCGGAATTTGTGAGCATAATTTAGTGATTTAGAGATTACGAAATATTGATTATAGAAAATATGAAAGTGTGATATTTTAGGATGATGATGACCATGACTAATTGTATATAAAACAAGTATATGTATCGTATTTATATTGATCATCCATAATGATTTGAAGGTTTTGAATTGTTAAATTGCATAATGTGATAGCAGTATGTGAAAACAGTACATGAAAATAGAGCATAACAAATGGTATATAGTATATAACCATGAAGTAATATATGTCTTAAGAATATGACATGCATATAATAGGATATGTAATATGAACCATTAGAAAGATAATAGACCAAATGATAGAAATCTTTAGAATAAGAAATATATGATATGAATATATGATAGACATACCTAAATGAATAGAGGAACATGCTATGAACACATGATAGAAATGCATATATGCTAAGAGCGATAGAATGAGTAAAAGATGTAATGAAAAGCACTAGAATATCGTAAAAAGTATAGATGGGAGATATGTCAAAACCAGAGAACATGTGACATACGATAAAGTAATGTAAATTATGATAAGTAATATAAAGTTATATGCATATGTATAAATAGTGTCACCGTAGGTGGTTGTCCATGCTTATGTTCACAGTAAAGTGTAAAGCTTGCACGGGTGTTCAATCAGGTGTGGAGTGCACGAGAGGAAGCGAAGACAAGGATAGAGACGGGACATCCCACATCGTGAGGAGCGGGCCAGTTCGGAGATAGGTGCTCACCGCGCCTTCACTTCAGCGATCTTTGATGTTAAAAAAAAAAAAAATGTACATGTATAGAAACAAGTGGGACTGTTATATGTATATAGATGTTGAGGACACCACTAGGTGTCAGTTCTTTTATATATGAAAATGATTTTTTTGTTGTGAGAAATTGTTTGTATCACCCACGAGTACAAGTTCGACTACGAGAAGAGCAGTCAGTAGGTCCAGTATATAAAGATCTCGGCCGGACTCGGTTCGGATCATCATTTGGGTCGGATCCCGGGGGACGAGGCAGTGACAGTACAATCTCACCCTTTCTTGTTCTATATCTTGCTTTCTCCAGCTCGGGTACACGCACTTTAATATAGGTTCCATCCGGTGCTCTAAACAATTAAACAATCCATAAATTAATTTAATAATAGTAGAAAATAACAAATAAATGATAAACATTGACATAAATATTAGAAAAGATAAACTAATTCAATGACATACCTTAAACATTTTCCACCTATTATCGAACTGCAATTCTCACAGAAGCAGGATCAAACTGTTAAGCAGATTTGATGTAATCGTAGGCTAATATGTGAATTGGGGGGGGTATCTATTAATCATCTCACGACTATAAAATCTACTAATGAGTGCGGTTCTTTGCATGGTGGCCAGTATGTGCAAATATGCACACATGCTCCTCTAATGTAAACAACCCGTCTTTCTTAATAGTTTCATCATGAGTAATAGTTCACATAGTATCCTTGTGTTCTTCTATCCATCCTAAGTTGACTAATCACGAAAACATCGCTTTCTAACAATCTATTCTGAATGATAAACGTGTTTGATGATTTCTGAACACTTGATTCTTGTTGACGATATTTCTCTCATAATGCCTTATTTACAAACATATACATCAAAGGTGATCATCATCATACATATAAAATAGTTTTCATCTCTAATTCATTTGCAATGTACATCACAATAAGCTTCCTTTAGATCCACTTCCCTAAAATTTATGGAGATGCAAATGAAAAATATAAATTAGATAAAAGAAAGCATAACAAAAAACGGAAGGAAAATACGAGAAGCAGCGTCGAGGTGGCAGTGATGTTGCGAGTAAAAAGCGGAAACCTACAACGACGGAAAAACTACGGAAAAATAAAACACAACAGCGACCCAACCTGACTTTCTCAATGGCGAAGAAAAATTGATTCCCACCGAGACAAAACAATTTTAAGCAAAACAAACACCACAAACACAAAAATTTGTGAATATTGTAAGCTAGAGCTGAGCTACGCCTATGTGTTTAATTTATGAAAACATAATAACATAAATATACGGTTGACATGTGTAAATGGAGTTCACGAAACCACAACATTACACATTTCTGGCGGTAGTACACATTTCTAGCCGATGGTGGATTTGAGATTTTGAGAATGCACATAGAAGAACAATATTTTTTTGGCTAACAGCAAAGCAACTAGTTTATAACAGGCCCCAATATCAACAATCTTGGGCACATTTTTTGTAGCAATTGAAGTTGGGTACATGTGAAAGAGTCCAATCAGGCGTTGTACATAGTTGAGAATATGCCATATGGACAGGTATCTGACATGCCAAAAATGGCAATAACTGCCCTACATATCACAAATGCTCCATAAAAAATAGAATTCTAAAATTTCTTCACATACTAAACTAGAATATAGGAAAAGAATCAAAGGAATTCTGAGCTCCAAAACTATCGCGTGCCTTGACACATTCCAATTGTTTAGGAGAATTTCAAGTTCCAAAATAAAATGGTATAATAGAGAGAGAGATAGAGAGAGAGAGAGAACCAATACATCACAAGGTTAACATACAGTGAAAAAAATTATCTCTGTATTAAGCTAAGAAAGTCAAACATATCTTTGATATTTTTTTTCCTTCTAATTTAAAGGTTTAGATCATTTTACTGAGGTATTCTATTTGATAAACATAATGGCCAACAAAATTTGAAACAAGAAGGAAGAATAAAAGAAGGAAAAGTACAAAGACTTCTTGTTTTTCTATAAAAACTATGTTCTAGATAACTTAAATTTAACACAATAACTATTTCTAGCAAGCCCACAGAAAATAAATAAAGATAAAAAGATGAACATACCGTTGCCTAAGGCTTATGTGTTGTGGGAAGTTGAAAACCTCGGGAAAAAGAATGAAAATTAGCAACCTAATTATAACAGAAAACCATTTCCAGTTAATTTCGTACAATTTAATGGCAAAAAAAAAAAAAATAAAACAAAACCAAAACTTTCATATAATTTAAAAAAAACATTCACTCACCTCTCTAGGGGTAAAATATCTAAAGAAATTGCTCTGTCGGAGAAAGCTTTACCACTTTCCCTCACAATTGCAGTGCCTCGTTTAAAAAAAAATGTATGTTAAACTTAACCATCCTCGTGAAAAGTATTGAACCGGGGATAACATAAATTTTAAGAAATTGCAAATAATCATCATGGCACAAAACAACAAAATTAACCTAATCACTAGTTCGTAATCCAATCTAATGTTAGGGAACCGTCAAAACATTTATCTAATTAAAATAACCAAAACTGATTAACTAGAGCTTCCCACATTTTATTCTGGAATAAACGTCATATTGATCTTCCCATTTCACCGCCCATAAAAGACTAAGCGACCACGATAAGAGTCCAATCAGCATATAGACCATAGTCTGACATGAACCAAATAAACAGCTATAGTACATTAGTACCCAAAGGTAGCAACATAAGCAATTGAAGAAGAAAAATATTTTATAAGAAGAGTTTAAGCTACATGAGCCACGATACACAAAAACTATTAAATTTGAACTTCGGCCTGAAAGAAATCCAAAATTTTGGCACAAGAAATCGGAAATTCGGAAATTCAGCACAAGAAATCGAGAATTCAACCTGAGAAATTCCCGGAGCTTCGGCCACGAGACGTATTCAACACAAGAAATTCGAGAACTTCAGCCTGTGACGGTATTCAACACAAAGAAATCCAGAATTTCAGCAATATCAAATTTCGGACAGTCACAATAATCCAGATTTTTGTTCTTTCAAATTTCGGACCGATCCATAATATGAATTTACAAAACATTTAATTCTTAATGACAATGAGACAACCCGTGGCAATCATCGAGAAATTCCAAAGTGAAATGCGAAACAATCTTAAAACAGAGAAAAATGAAAACGAAATCAAGAAAATACACCTACAGATGTAGCGTGGTTCGACGAATTGGTCTACATCCACGGCGGAAACTCGGTCGAATTTTACTATCACGCGAAGAAGAAAGAATCTGAGTTCGATTGATTTCCGCAGGAAGGTGCTGTGCAGGGGCAAAACCCTCGCGTGAATCGACCGACGATTCATAGGCTTCTCTTCATGAGCTGCTGGATCGAAACTCCACGGATGGAACATATGAGATTGATTGATCTTCTGGAGGTTGGTGAGCATGAGATCTAGCGAGCAGCGAGAGTCGGTTCGCCTTTGATGAGGAGGAGAGAGGTCTAGAACGCTTGAGATATCGGGCGAGACTGAGAAGAGATATCCAGGGCGAGACCATTGGTACAGGGGGTTAAGCAAAGTGAATAACTCTTCACTAATTTTGTCCACTAGTTTGGTCGAGTCCCGATCTGCAAGCGGCGCACTTCACTGAATTTTGTCAAAAAATTAGTCTAATCCCCCTACATCGGCTTGCAAACCACGGCCGACGGGTTTGCCAGCGTATTGGAGTTCATGGCAGAGGCATGGGATGATGCATTCTCCTTGAGAACTATTCACCAACCATGTAGATAAAGCCTCTGGGAAAATGGCATCAGGAGAGTGCCAACTCCTTAACCGGTATAGGAGGGCATCAGAGATCTACGGAGGCTCCTAAGTTGGAGAAACTGCCAGTGGGATAGGATGGGCCAGAGCTGACCATGACATCTGAGTCGAAAGGGGCTTGCTGGCGCTAGAGGGCTGGAGTGAGGCTCCGCGACGCCTGATAAGTGTTTTTGCATAATATGGAATGAGACGTTGTATGTTGATGTTGATATATGCGTGCATGATATATTAACATGAATAAAGTATTGTATGGACATTATATGCTTATTGATATAGTGTTCATGATGCATTGGTGATATGCATGAGTGTCCATATAGCGGTCATCGCATATATGTGATATGAACATGCGATGGTGCATCACATTGCATATGCGAGGAAACATCGTATTTCATGGTGTAAGGAACATGATTGGTAAATTGACTCTGTGTTTGGCGTTTGATTGGGTGGAAAGCCGTAAATGGGACAAGTCAGTGATCGCAGTTTGCATGAAACGGAAATATGTCTTTGGTATTATGTAAAGGATAGATCCCCCTCAGTGAAAAACACGCCAATTATGGTGGGACATAGTCCCCGGTGAAAAGAGTAAAAGTGTTTGAGTTTACGAAGCCGATGAGACACCCAATCCATTACCTGGCGCATGATTTTGAAAATAAAATAATCATTGTGATGTATCATCCAAAAAGCTTTTGGTTTATAAACAAATAAAATTTGTTTTGAAAATGATCATTAGATGTCATGGTATATGATGAGTTGCATCTCATTTCATGGCATGACATGTAGGATATATAAATTGGCATGTTAACTGTTGAAATGTGAATGAGAAATATTAATTGAGCGTTGCGTAATGCTATTAGGTGGGGAGTAACCCTTGTAGGAGTTATCCTTATTGGGCATTGCTCACCTCGTCGTGGGACCCCCTTTCAGGTACAGGTTATGTGCAGGCGGCTAACCCTCATCCTGGACCGCATGTGCGAAGAAGGCCGACATGTGGCCTTGATAAATCCTTTTGTAAAAAGTGTTTGGAATAACTTGTTCTAGCACGTCATTTTGTATAAAACAATTGTAATTAAATTCTTTGGACTATTGTCAATATAATCGGGTTAAGTAATCTTTTGGTAAGAAGGTGTGTCGGATCTTCTGACTGTATTTAAGTGTATTATTCTCATATTTTTAACTTCAATATGGACAGGGAACAAAAAATCATTTTTTTCGGCCGATATATCAACGAAAAATCGATTTTCGGTCAGCATGGAAAAGATTTATGCAACGGAAAATCGATTGGAGGAAAAATCGCTAAAAAATCGAAAAATCGGAAAGTGCGATTTTGATTGGAAAAAAGAATGGCGGTGCGGTCTGCGGCGCGTGACGTGTTGATGAAGCGAAATCGGAGATTTTTCTTGGAGTTTTCCCGAAAATCCGGCCCTCAGATTGTTTCATGTTTTTGATCTAACGGTCCAGATTTCGTTCGTGTTTTTAAAAGAATCCAACGACTATATTTTTTATCCAACGGTTGATTTTAAATGTGAAGCTTGATCTAACGGTCCAGAATGATTTATAACGGATATATGATGATCAGCGGTAAGATTTAAGCAAATCTAATCGGCCGGTTGAAAGAAATCTGACCGGTTTTAACAATCCAACGGCTATTTTGACTCCAAAAATTCTATAAATACGCAAATCATCTGATTTCATTTACAAACTCATCCATTAGCATCCCAATATAGTTTCATACTCAAATAATTTTTTTCTTTGTTCTTTATCCTAATTTTTGGAAGATTTTGTAGATGTTCTGATTATCTTCTTCATTAATTTTGTTTTTATGCATATTTTATTTAGTTTTTATTTTGAATTATTGAAATAGTTTATAATAAATATTTTTATACTATAGTTTTATTTTAGTTTAATTTGATAGTAATAAGTTAGGTTTGATATAATGTTTGAAACTTAGACATTACATATCCTACTATTAAATAATTATAATTATGTAATGTTAGAAATTTAGATCTTTTTACTTACATATCTAAATAATATTATTTTAGTTCATAAACATATTACTAACTAATATAATTTTTAGTTAATTAATTATATTACTAACTAATATAATTTTTTAGTTAATTAATTATATTATATTACTTACATGCATATTTTATTTTTTATGTATCTTAGTTTGTTTTGGTGTTGAAGTAGTTTTATAATAAATATTTTTATACTATAGTTTTATTATAGTTTAATTTGATAATATAATTTTAGTTAATTAATTATATTAGTTATTTTAGTTAATAGTTATTTTAATTATATTATTTATTTTAGTTACATAATGTTTCAAACTTAATTATAATTATGTAATGTTAGAAATTTGAATCTTTTACTTAGATATCTAAGTAATATTATTTAGTTCATAAACATATTACTAACTAATATAATTTTTTAGTTAATTAATTGCTGTTACTAACTAATATAATTTTTTAGTTAATCAATTATATTAGTTATTTCTATAATCTTATTTTAGTAAAACATATTAGTTAATTAATTAATTATAATAGAAATTTGAAATATATTATTTATGCATATTTTATTTTTAATGTATCTTAATTTATTTTAGTGTTGAGTAGTTTATAATAAATATTTTTATACTATAGTTTTATAGTTTAATTTGATAATATAATTTTAGTTAATTAATTATATTGAATTTATTTGAATTAATAGTTATTTTAATTAAAAATATTAGTTAATTAATTTTTTAATTATTAATTAGCTATATTATATTAAGTTTGAAACATATTACTTATGGCCTTGGGATCAGGCAGGCAGGCAGGCAGATGGTGGATCGGGAATAGGAAGTCAGGGCGCCACTAACTATACTATCTATATACTGGGACTCTCATTGAATTGTTCTTTATTAGAGCTGAACTTGTACCTGTGAGTATAAAAACAATTTCTGTAATAACAAAAAATTATTTAAATGCTCTGAAAAGAGCTACGCTTGGAGTAATACTATAAGAAAGAACCTATATTGACATATTTTTTGTTGACATTAAGTAATATATCATTGTATATTATTTAATAGGGAACCATGACTTATATAGACATATATAAGTAACCATGACATATGTGTAAATTTGAAACAGTGAAAATTATTATATTATGCTAGCTTGACATAAAATGATAAGTCAAGGTATGTGTACACCCTAACGTTTTGGCATGTGGAAATCTTGGATTCTTGGGACCATTGGATTTAGGGTATTGTTTTTTAAAACCTATTTAAAAGAGTAAGAGAAAAGGAGGGGCTATTTTGGGGGCCATCTATAGAGAGAGCAGGGGAGACCCACGGTGTAGAAAGGCGGGGAGATCGATTGAAAAGGCTACGCGGTTGTGGTGGAAGAAAAAAACTAAAAAAAAGTTAAAAGAGGGTCTAGAGAGTGAGTGAGAGAGGATTTTTGGCAGCCACTTTGAGGAGAAAGAAAGCAAAAGATATAAAACACATTTTTCGAATTCGATCACTAAAATGCTCTGTATCATCTCATTTTTATTTTATTTTTATTTTATTTTTTATATTGTTATATATAATGCTTGTTGTCTTGATATTCCTGGTTCATCCCTATACATGTCATAGTGAGTGTCTTTTATTGTTCCTTGAGGTTGATTTGAAATTGCTAAAACTTGTTTGTATGCTTGTTATGGGTTATCTAGAGGCGATTGTTTCATTCTTATTTGGATCTATTTATAGCTTTTCTATCCATTTGAACCCATAGATGAAGTACCATGATCTTATTACATTTGTTATCGCTCTGCGGTTCCTCTTTCTTTGTTTCATGTTCTATTGTCTTATGTGGTTGTAACATCATTGAATGGCTGAGCTCGAAAACTCTTCGGTGAACATGTGTAACATATACACAAAATATCTGCTAGTCGTTTCGACATGTTTAGAAATGCAACCTAATTTATTTCGTGAGTTAAATGTGGCTTAGGAAATGAGAACCAGGAAAGTTACAAAACTTAAGGACAATTTTGAAATTGGTCACAAAGAGAATTATAAAGTCATAGTTCACAAAATTAGAGGCCAAAGTATAATATGACATGAATTGCTTTGCAAATAGAATGAGTTATGGGCTTAAAAAGCAAATAAGCAAACTTAACCCAAAAATGGGTTTTTGATGGCCAAACAAGGCCTTAGCAAAAGATGGGGCCAAAGACTAAAATTGGTCTCATTTGGAGGAGGAGAAAAATGTTGAAGAGAAGAAGAGAGAGGAGGAAGAGAAGAAGAGAGGAGGAAGAGGAAGAAGCGAGTCAAGCCCACAAGGTATGAAACTAACTGGCTGGATTCTAGAGATTATCTATGGTGTCATGCTTGGTTGGTTATTAGTTTGTCCCCCAAACATGTAAGTGCTAGGGTTTCACCTTAACCCAAAAATGATAGCAAGTAAAGTGGGTAAACCCCATATGGCTCCAAGCTCATAAAATCCCTGCTCTTTGAGAGTGAATCCATGGTTAATGGAGAGTAATTGAGTTAGGGTTTAGAATAAGCCTGCTTCAATCTCATGTTTTGTTTGTGTATGGGTTATAACCCATATTAGAAGGGTTTTGGAAGAAATTCATGATGGATTTTGAAGAAAGATATGAAATTGAAAGAATGGAATAGAAAGTGATCCCGAGGTGATTGGAAGGATTAGATGTGTGTTGGATGTATAGAAGTGATTGGGATCAAACATATATGGAAAAATGGGGGAGAAAAACACCCATTCTGGGCATTCTCGAGGTGTCTTCTACCGGTGGGACTTAAGTTCTACCGGTAGAACTGATCTGGTCGATTTTGGCGGGGTGGTAGGAGTTAAGTCTGCCGGTAGGACTTTGATACAGTTTTCCAGTTTTCGATCAGTTTCGTATTTTAGCCACTTCCTCATTTCTTATCCGATTTGGTGATTCAAGTGGCTACGTAAATAGACTTCAAGGAGGGCAAACTTTAAGAGAAGATATCTCAAATTCTGACTCTAAGTGGTCAGAAAAATCCACTCAAATTGAGGCTATGTGCAAGCCCCATTTCCTGCATCAGAGTTGATCATAGCGTGAACTCAGGGTTGTTTTTCGGACGTATCTTGAGTTCGGTACTCGAATTGGGTGATTCAGGATTGGAATAGAACCCTTAATATCTTAGCTTTAAATAAGTACCAGGACCTAGTGTCAAAATATGAAGTTAAGACCTCCAGCAGGAAAAATGAGTAATTCAATCTGTCCCTCAGTAAAATCGGTAAAGTAGACTAGTTGGCATCAGAAAATGCCATAGCGAGTTTGGAGGATCCGATTGGAGTGATTCAATTTCTGGTAAAAGATGATTTATAGAGAACAAGAATATATGAAAGACATATGATCATATGACTACCTAGGACCAAGAATGAATGACCCGACAAGTACTCGTACTCCCGACAGTGCTACTAAGACTTCGCTCAAGATTGCACCCTCGGCTGTGGCTACGGCACCCTCAAGATCGTAGATCACCTTCTCGATCACTTATTGTACTGCGTCCCACTCATTTTATAATCGGGTCTAGGTAGTCTGTACGCATATGATAAGACATTGAATAAAGATCCGAATGTACTCCTTCAGACCGCTCGTAGTGTACCTCACGTACCCTGCCTCAATAAGGTTTGTAGTACCAGGGTACTGTAGATTCAGATAAGCCTTAGCACCTGCACGGGTAATTCCCGTATTTGAATCAAATCCGAGTACTTCCACGTACCGTGATTCGAAAATGTTCCCAAGTAATCGCCAACAATTCCCGCCTGTGATTTAATTCGTTCGTTTCGTTTTCCGGGATTTATTCAGAGTACCTATGGGTATCCCTCACTTCGAATAAGTCCCTGATCCGATAGTTCAGCATCTAAGGGTACTCTCAGATTTGAATAAGTCCCAGAGTACCTACTTACCTCATGTATCCTTAATAAATTATGTTCAGATCCGACTGCCTGCAGCACCTACGGGCACTCCTCGCATTCCGATAAGTCCCTGCCCCTCGTAGATAAGTCCTCAGAGTACCTACTTACCTCGTATCTCGACATAAGCCCGTCTCTAATAAGACTCCAGGCGATTCGCCTGCAATTCCCGATTTGGAATAAGTCAGTTCCCGCATCTCGATCTCGGTCGTAGTACCTACGGTTCCTTCTGCATGCGATTAAGTTCCGCTCAGATCTAATCTCAGAGTACCTAGGTACTCCCGTGAATCGGCCGGGTTCGTAGTACCCACGGGCATTTCCCGCATGATGTCCTCAGATTCACCCGGTTTCAGAAGACCTACGTACTCCCGCGACGGATTAAGTTCTATCCTTCAGATCCGATCTATTCTCAGAGTGCACACGGGTAATCAGACCAATGTTCTCGCTCAGATGACCGACCGCTCAGAGTACCTACGTACCCCTGACCACAAGTCCCTGCCTCATATGTTCTCAGAAAATTCACGTACTTCGTAGATTCGATGAATCAGAAATGGTGGGTACTCGCCTCCCAGACACCGCCTCAGAGGTTACGTACCTGGGCGGTACCCAAAGATCCTGGCACGTAAGTTCGCTTCTCGATGCAACCCCTCAGATCCGAATATGTCCCGCTCGATTTAGTTCTGTGAGATCACGTACCCTGACCGAGCAAGTTCGGCCATGTATCTGACAAGCCCGCGAAGACTCACGGGTACTTTTTGCATTTGATTAAGTTCATATTTCACGGTACTCTTGTATCAAAGAATAAGTACAAGTTCTCAGAGTACCACAAGTCTATTCTGCAGATCAATATAAGATCCGTAAGATAAGTATATGTCTGCGAAGATCGCAGATAAGTTCGCAAGATAAGTATGAGTCTTCCATATACAAATACATGTCCAAGTTCCAGAAGACCAGCATAAGTCTGTGAAGATAAAGAGACTCCAAGACATGTATAAGATCCTAAATATGTCCAAGTCTCCTCAGAAGACCGCCAAGATAAGTCTCAGAAGATAAGTATATATTTCCTCCCGTAAGACATGTATACAAGATCCAAATTACAGTCCAAGTTCAGAAGACCAAAGGTAAGTCTGTGAAGACCAAAGATAATGCCAGTACTTTAGCGCATTTCCAGATAAGAATAAGTCTCCGTAATATCAAGATAATGCCTGCATTTCTACGACATACCTGCACCTCTCGAATATGGTAAACCCAGAATATAAGGATAAGTTCTATAACTCCTACCTGAGTCCCTAATGAATGTGTGAGTCCTGTTATAAGTAGAAGTCCCAAGATAAGATAGCCTCAGAATTCCCACTGAGTCTCGACAGTACAGCGATATATAAGTTCAGAACTCCACTGAGTCCTAATAAACATAAGTTTGTTATAAGCATAAGTTTCCGTATAAGTCAAGATCTTAATTCTACTGAGATCCGAATAAGAGTAAGCCTGTTATAAGAAAAGTACCAGACTACAATATAAATACATAAAATTTATATTATCTCGTTATTGTTTTATGCACAATGTGTATATGCATAAGATACATGTTTCCCACTGCTGCAAAGCTTAGCACTATGGGTTTTGATCCAGGTACAGGAGAAGACATTCAAGACTTCGCATACAAATTGGCCAACACACTAGGAAGGGTTCACTACATGTAGGTTCTCATGCTCTACTCAGGAGTGTGCGTTAGTAAAAGCGACAATTTTGTATTTGTAAATGGACCCGCCTTATATGTATATAATATTTTGAATAGTTATAAGATGTGGGCCATACCCACAAAATACCGCCGTTTAAAAAAAAAAAAAAAAACTGTAAGGAGTCCCCAGATTCGTCTCAAGGCCCCTAAACGGGGCGTGACAACATGTGTTCAAAGGGGTTTACCCTTTTCATTTAGAACGGCCCATTATTGCTAAAGGTAAAGCTAGATCTATAGTTGCTGGGTTCATAGTATTAGGAAGTATTTCGAAATTGCAAGACAACTCTAGAAAATCACACACAAATCCATTTAAAAAAACCACTAGCTAACCGTAGCTTCATATAGGCTTTTAATCTTGAACTCATTTAACTTGTCAGACTTCTAGAGGCCTACGAAGCCTTGGCGTACTCTGAGATTAAGGACGGTTGGAACCATGATATCCGTATTATTGGGAAACATTTCAGACTTTTTGAACCATCACACCCATTTAATGATTTAATTTATGTTATTAAACTACTTCCAAAGAACTCCATCAAAGATTGGATTCTTCTACTAGTTTAATAACTCCACTTCAACATTTCAACATCAACATGGACATGCAACAATAGCTTCCACTTGGCAACATTCTATAGCCCTCCTAACATTTGTACAAACATATGGAAGAAGAAAGCAATCAAACAAAATTGAAGGTTATAGTTAATCAACCTATGAGAAGAAAATCTCTAGTTTTTTTTCTCCTTCTCGGATTATAAGAGAGTGGTAGGGATTTTTGAGTTCTTACATTCTATTTTTCTTCATAATGATCCGTTTTGTTAGGTTTCTATAAAAATGGTTTTTCTCCTTCCCTTATGCACATTTTCAAAATGATTCGCTATCGGGTTTATCAAATGGTTCTTCTTCCCTAGTCTTGTTGTAGAAGAAGCTGCACAAGAATGAGGGTGAGAAAATGATGACAACAAAGGAGGGGCAAGAAAGAAGGAAGACAACAACCTCACCACTTGCCCAAAGTTGTTAAATATGTGAAGGGCCTAGGACGGTATGCGCTTATCCATAGTCGCATCATTTTATCCATGTATGCTCTATACCTAGACTCTTTGTATTCTCTTATTAGGATCGTTATGAAATAACTAGATGGTCTCCCAGAAACTGTGAAACAAAACAAAAGAAAAACCTGGTTTCGAATAAGGCCTGGTCACAAAATTTCAGTGCAAGTAAGCCAGAACCCCACTGTCCTTCACAGCATACCCAGATTCATGACTCCAATGGGCTTTCCATAGAGTCCAAGAGAAGAACCGGAGTTCGACGAAGAAGTATGGTCGTCCGGTTGAGGCACAAAATCGGGAGGCACTACACACAGCAAAAAAAATTAAAATTCTCATGAATAAGTAGGTAATTCACACCTATGAACACAGGAAAATTCACACCCATGAACAAGCAGGTGAAAATTTTCAGATCGCGAAATTTCGCACACGCAGCGGTAAAAGAAACTACTACACCGAGATTTTCACTGATACCTAAGACTAATCGAAACAACATAACACCTTCTCAACACAACACAAACATATTGAGCAAAATGGCCATTTTCACAGTTTCTTTAATCAACATTAGTCATTGAATGAGAATAAACCCAGAAAACCTGACTTGGGGACATACCCAAAGAAGGTTTTCATTATGATGAATAAGTAATTCAAAACAATTCAAACCCAAACCCAAAACCCACAGAAGGTCTGCAAGTTTTATCACATTATATATGTATACATTTTCAATTATACATGAGCTCCATATGGTTTTTCAAAGAGATAATCTGGCTACATACATCTGGTTTATTAACATTTGATTATATAATTGTTATTTTGCAAGATTAAAGTTTGTAGTTCTTAAAGTTTCATTACATGGTTTCATCTTGCGCCAATAATTAAGTTAATATCATTTTTTTATTTTAGTTTTATTTCGTATGTATCGCTAATGAAAGACTCAAGATGGTGCTTTTACAGATTTCAAGATTTATATACACGAATACATTAATATTTTTGGTTGTACAAGAAGCATGGTAAGATTAAAGTTTGTGTAGTTAACAGATTTATTACATGATTTCATCTTCTTAACTAATAATTAACAAAGCCATTTGTTTATTTATTTTTTTGACACAGTCAAAAGAAGAAGACTAAGGTGGTTTTTGCATAGAGAGATTTAAAAGATGTATATACATGGGTTATTAATATATTTCCTAATGTATAATTTATCTATTGGTTCTATGGGTTTTTATTTTTTATGTATGTATTATAAATAGAACTTAATTTTACATTATCTTTT
The DNA here is from genome assembly GCA_016808115.1 of Tetrastigma voinierianum. NCBI lineage: Eukaryota > Viridiplantae > Streptophyta > Magnoliopsida > Vitales > Vitaceae > Tetrastigma > Tetrastigma voinierianum. The sequence continues at coordinate 15,605 of JAEQBH010007890.1, read as the reverse complement.
GGTATCTTTTATTCTAAGTAAAGTTGCTTTGTTTCGAATATATATATTATTTTGTTTGTATATTGCAAGGGAGGACAATTTAATTCAAATTAGTAATAATATATGTACATGTGTTTTTATAGTTACATGGCATATTTATGGTGCATTGTGGTTAACAAGAGGTCTTAGTTATGAAAACAATGTATATTTTGTAATAAGTGTCTAATTAAAACAAATATGAATTTTCAATATGCCAAATATTATTTCTGCACCATACTTCTTCTTCATTGCAACATTAAAAGCTTATTTTTAAAATTTTCAAAGGCTATCATGGCATATGCTTCTAATTCCAATTTATAATCTATGATGGAAGTTATATTGATTAATAGAAAAACACATTCATTAACATTTTATATATGTCAAAGTTGCTGATACACCTACCTTGACACTGCAATAGATGACATATAAGACTAGGGAAGAAGGTTATGATGACATATAACACACACAATGGCTTATTACGCAAGAACTCTGGCATATGCCTTTTTCATAGTGGTGTCCATCAAAATCTATACACATATACTGAGTCTCATTTACTTATACATGTACATTTTCTATTGAATATATTTTGTAGCAGCGGAATACAAAATATAATCATACTCCTTCACTGAGTTACATCTATAATAAACATCAAGGGCTACATATACATATCTAACACAAAAACATAAGAGAGCCAGGGTGCTTAAAAGTGAGCACCTATCTCCTCGAGCCGTCTCGCTTCATCACGTGACGTCCGCCTCTGCCTCTTCACCTACACCCGATTGAACACCCGTGCCATTTTTACGCTAGCGGGGAATATATGCATTAACCACTCAATGGTGACTCACATGTTTATACATATGCATTTCATATCTATACATATTCATATAACTTTTTATTACTATTGTATGTCAATTCATATGTTCTGAACTTGGCATCTCTCCTATCTATATTTCTTTACTCAGATTCCTCGCTTTACATCAGATATTTTCATATTCATTCTATAACTTTGTTGTTCTATGTCTTTGGCATATCTCTTATCTACTTTTTTACTGTGATTCATGTTTCTGCTCTGTATTAATTCCAAGATCTGACCTCATAACTACAGTTTCCGCCTTTCATGTGCACTATCACGTATCGCTTTCTGCAAATGCCAATGCGTCGTTATCATACTATCTACTGTACCACTCATATATCGTATTCATGTACTGCTTCATGCAATCGCTCATGTACTATTTCATACATCGCTTTCACATGTTATACTTTTCATATAGCTTTCTTACCGTACTTTGTTCATATTACTTCGTAATCGTACTTCCCCAGACTTCCATATATTTCAGACTCGGTAATTTTTATACACTATACTTCTCTCCTATGATTTTCTTCATATATCTGTACTTCTTCATATGCTTTTCATGTCTTATTACATATCTTTCATATGTTTTTGGTACTTTATATATTTTCGTACTTTTATGTGGTACTTTCATACTTTTCTATATCCTCTTATAATCGTGATTTTTGTTCTGTAATCTAAGATACTATCATCGTGATAGCAGTTAAGTATACTTCTCATATCATATCATATATTTCATACATTTCCTTTTACATATACTTTTCTATTTTCTTTTATATTCATGTCAGAACAGATCTTAAAAAGGATACAGAAATAACTGATGGTCTTATGCACATCACTCGTGACAGACATGGATTCTAGTATTTGTATAAAAATTCGATAGTATTTATCACCTATGAGAGCAGTGATCTCTCGGGTGACCCAAACTAAAATGACATACTGATGTATCATCACTGCATTTGGAGACATGGACCTATGCTGGCGTAATTTATCCAAATTTAGATCTATGCGTCATCGACCTAAACGGGGCTCCTCGATATCCAGATCTATGCCGCAGCCGATCAGATCTTCCCCATAGGCATGCTCCACCATCCCTCTCAACAAGCTCCATATAACGCTTTTATTACATTTTCTCAGATAATATAAGCATGAATAACTATTGTTATCATGATTAAGCTATGCAATATATACTATCATTACTTTAATTTGTATTCGCTCTCATATATGTAGCTTCATATTACGGTTCTCATATTTCTCCATAATACATATATTTCTATATTTTTTATCATGCATATTTACCTGTCTATATATTCATATATATATATATATATTTCATCATTTGTGCATGTGTACTCATTCCTATGTTTGTCATCTTTTACTTCTATCTCATCTGCTTCCTTAGCATTTATGCATTTCTATCATGTGTGCGTTCAAAGATTCTATCATCTGTCATTAGGTATGTCTATCATATATTCATATTCAATATCATCATTTGTAATGATTTTATATTTTATCTTGTTAACTTTATATCTTCATGTACTTTATTCTTAATTATCATATCTTATGACATATACCTATCATATCTTATAACATATCCCTATACATTTCTATACTTGTAATGCTTTACTTGTATTTTTATTAGACCGCCCTCTATTCTAGTAGAGTACATAATGTAGACTCTTCCTTTGATAATTCGTGAGGTACTTTTCTTATCTATGCTCCTTTACATATCAAATCTACATATATTTCTATTTCTTGTTCATATCTACATCATTTCTTACCATGTATTCCAATTAACTTTAACCAAGCGATTAGTACACTTGGTACAACAATTCAATTTTCAGACAAGATGTGGGCACCAAATGTCATTAAATGACATATGGTTAGATTCTATACTCAATTAGCTTTCCATAGAGTCCAAGAATACCCATAATGGATTCCTTTAACGGCGACATGCAGCTTGGTAAGTCGTGGAAGAAATCAAGAATCAAAGACTCGCAGCAAAGAGCTAATGCCTTTTGTCATTTTCTGGGGGTCTTAACTTCATTTGACATCGTCTCTTTGTACCCTTTAGTCATGGTGCCAAGGGTTATTCAAATTTAATCACCCAAATCGGAGCAATCGAAACTCAAGATATGTCCCAAACTGAGACTACTCTATGTTCAAAACCGAACCAGAAATCGGGCTCTTGAACATAGCCCCATATCGGGTGTGAATTCGACCACATAGCCGACTCGCCGCATTTATTTCGCGCTGCTTTTTTCCTTAAGTCTAGCTTTTAATTAGCCACTTGAATCACTCAAATTATAAGGTAACGAAAGGTAAGCATGGCCAAAATACGAACACTGTCCAAAAACAGATATATTCCATGGTCTCAGATCTCAGATCCACATCAATGAGGCTGTGAACCAATTGGGTACCGTACCACTTTGTCTGGGCACAGCATCTCAATTTAAATTTCCCAGAAAAGGTGGTTTTTCTCCCATTTTTCCATATTTTGCTACCCAAATCAACTCAATACTCAATATACTCATCAAAACCACTTCATGTCCATCTTGTAACCTTTATTCTACTCAATTCATCTTTCAATACACATCTATTGAAATCAAACATGCTTTCTATTCATATCTTATACAAGGCCTAGGGTTTTACTCTTCCAACCTAACTTCAAGAAATTCATATATAAAAGTTCCTATCAAAACCTGTACTTCAAGAACAAATACGTCTATACTTTATATAACCCTTAGAACCCAAAAACACATGTAATGGGAACTCTAGGTCCTCTCATAACAAAACCCTAGAAAAACAAAGGGATTTGTGATGATTTCCATACAAGAATTCATTCTAGGGTTATGTTTCTTACAACTCAAAACATGTATTCATACTAATAGTCATAGTTCCATACCTTAAATCTCTTCTCCTTCTTCTTCTCTTCCTCTTCCTTCTCTTCTCTTCCTCTCTTCCATCTTCTATCGTTGATCTCTCAAAATGAGAGACTAATCGCTTTTATCCAATTTTTTGAGTTAAGGCCATGTTTGCCTTTGCATTTTTAAGTTCTTTTCACTTGCATTTAAGTCCTTTTCTCTTTATTATTCTCAATCTTAACTTATAAATATTATACTTCGCATCCCATCTTTTCATCTTATGACACTTAAGTCCTTAAGTGCCAATTTACCACTTTACCCTTGATTTTTATATTAATTCCGGGTTTTTGCTATTTTATTTTTAGCATTATTTTATTCCGAAAAAATATATTTTTACTTTTATTATACCCAAAACATGTTATAAAACTGCTATATAATTGGGGTGTTATATTACTTCATACATATTTTATTTTTTAATGTATTTTAGTTTTATTTGGCTTAATTTGGATAATAATAAATTGCTAGATATAATGTTTGAAACTTAGATATTACACATCCTAGCATTACAACTATAATTTATTTTTAGTAATTTGAAACATATTACTTACATTAAATTTAGTTATAATGTTTGAAACTTAGATATTAGGACATATTTAATGTTAGAAATTTAGATCTTCTTAGATATCTTAATAATATTATTTTAGTTCATAATATTACTAACTAATATAATATGTAGTTAATTTAATTATATTAGATATCGATTCAAATTTCATTTTTCAATAAAATCATAATATTACAGTGACATGAATATAAGGAGGGCCATATCCCGATGGAGGTATCAACACCTTCAAGGGACATAAAATGGAACAATAATTGCAATTATTATGGTTTGGGCTATTAAAAGTGGTGGAATTATCGCTTAAAGTTTCATATGTCATACGATCCCCATTCAAATACTGTTGTCCAAATGTACTGAAGTAAAACAAGAAATAAAGCAACTTTAGAACATAAGAGTAAAGCAAAAGCTAAAAAGCAAAGTAACATGGAAGAAATCTCGAATCGAATTACGAGGCACAACGAGGAAAACATCACACTCTCTGATGAGATGATGACGAGGAGGAGGGGTGATGAGGATGCATATGTATTCACCGACATGCACCCCGATGAGCGAGACAACATCGAGAGGTAGTACGTGCATCAAAGCCTAGTGAATGCAAACTCGAGAACAAAGCTGGGTAGATTTATGAGAGGCAAAAGAAAAATAGGTAAATCTTTATACCTAATTCATTTTTTCACATAATTATGTATAAAATAATGTAAATTGAATTTATTATTTTGCATAATTGCAATAGGCAAGTCTTCACAACCAGGTGATCCATCAAGACGATACAGCATCAGTGTTCCTATGATACCTGGATCCATCACCGCCTAATCGCACTATCATTATACAAGCTTCCTACCGCAAACAAAAGCCTAAAAATATGTTCAAAGGTGGTTTAATTCAAGGAAACAATGGACGACACTAGCAAGTTTGCCATATGCAAGTGTTCCACCTCAAAAAGCTTACTCAAGACCATTTTAGTTAACATGATTTTCGTGCACAACAAGCAAGTTCGTCTAATCAGAGTAATATGTTTTAATAAGGATATTATTATCTTAAATTGTTATTGCAAATTTCTAACCTCTAAACCAATCTTCCTTGAATTATTATATGTAGGATGAGCATCGAACCATCATCTCCATATGAAACCGTGCCATACTGAAATGGAGAGAAGACATGGAAGATTATGTTAACATACAAAGCGGAGAAACGGAGACATATGGATGTACAATTATGTGCAATGATGGCTCCGCCAAATTCAAATTGAGCATTATTAATTTCATGGTTTATTAAAAAGGAAGCACAATTTTTCTCAAATTTGTTGATGCGCTGATATATTAAAGACAACAAATACATATATGGTTTGTCAAGGATCGTTATCAAGGAAGTCGAGAAGCAAATGTCAGTAAATTGTAACAGAGCAATGGATCAACATTCAGGAAGCGAAAGTTGTTGATGAAGAAACACAACCGCATTGATCTTACAAAAGACACTGCTACTGATTTATCGTTCAAGATACGTGCTGGATAGAAGGTTCGGGCTTGATTAGGAATGGTCAAAGATAACTAAACTTCATTTACAATCATGGTCAAGTTGTTTGTAAAACAAGCACAGTCCTGTGTGGATATATTTGTAAGGCCCCTGAGCAACAAGATTTGCAACAAACTATACGTCTTGATGCTTTGAAAAAGAGGGTTGATTTGAAGAAAATCTTTATTAGTAATAAATGGGCATCTCACAAGCTTAGCCTTACAGAAGTTGGACATGAGGTTGAAAGGCTCATGTTTGATCATGTATATTGGGAGAATGTGGAGAAGCTAGTGTCCATCTATGAGGCACTATACACAATACGTCGCATTGTTGATTCAGAAGTCGTCCCAACCATGCCATTTGTCTACGAGTTGATTCGGTTGATGAAGGCATATTTAGACGACTAAAGAAAAGAGAGCTGGTGAAAAATATCATCAGAGATCGTTGGGATAGAACCCTTAAGCATCATCTTCACAAAGAGTAACTAATTACTATCCTCTTCGCCGAGTATTCACATTTAATAATATTATGTTTATATTATTATTGCATACTAATTCTCAATAACTATCGCAAAGATACTATCTAAACTAAACTTTCAATATAGACTGAGTCAGTTGTAACCTCGAGCTACTTCAAGCTATTCATGGAGTTTTTCAAATTAGATCCTAATAAGGCCTTTTGTAATTTTGGAAATGAGGTAAATTATCGAAGTTTCTAATTTAATTAATCGATTCAATCGATTCAATTGATTTTATTTTGCATTTTTTGATATCAGAATTCACAAACTTATACTATTCCTGTAATGCAAAAAGAGATTTGGTGATCGGGCAAAGAATAACGTCAAGATAAAATGGTTTCGTGAGTGTTAATTTCATTATAAGTAAAATTTACAATCATTTTTATTATTATATATTGAATATAAGTAATTTTATTTAATCGAATGGTGGTTTTGTACGTGGAAATCACGCTCCAACATTAAGGAGTTTCGGGTTTTAGCCATTTTCATAAACCGCATCATCTTCGCCTTATGAAAGAAATTGAGCACATTTGCTCTAATTCATACCAAACAAAGAAATCGACTTGTTTATCCTAGGCTCCAAATAATTGGTTTTGTTATTACAACATGAAACTAAAGATTCGTGGATATCAGGTAGAGACCGATAAAGTCAATAAAATAATTTTCTCAATTTACTTGAAATTTCAGTTTAGTTTGGTGAAGAAGACGAATTAACTATTTCAATGGGGTTGCACTCCTCCCATTTAGATGATGAAGATGGAAACTCGATCCACGGATTGTTACACATGTTCGAGTGCCAGGTGTCGATGTTTAGCCGGTTTTGTCTAAGAAATTCATAGTGAAAGTGTTACCAAGACACGAGAACCTATTTCAACTCGCTTGTTACTTCAACCTCTTTTAATCTAAGTGTTGAACATAGTAGTAGACTAAGTTTTGCTGGTACTTCTACCACAAAGTTATGATGGCTCAAGAGGAGTAGCGGACTAGGATGGTAAGTGATATCGAAATGACTGCGATATCATGGTGATCCACAACAAAGTCAATATCCATCGTGAGCCCATTCAATAAGGAAGATGATTTCACACATGCTACATAAGATGAAGACCACGCGTCTAGGAGAGCCATTCATGTATCGGAGCCATCGGGAAGCCATATGTAGAAGACAACGAAGGATGACACCATACAATGAGGATTCGTTTTCGGCCAGTTTCTAGTCCATGAGTATTGGAACTCAATTCAAGTGATTTTATCGAATGAGGGCAACACATATTTCCCTCCCTTATACAATAAGTTATGGTAAGCCTCTTCACATCCTTCTCGTGTTCTATCAGAAAGAATATGGAATGGTTAACTATCCTCATAACCCACAAATGTCATTCCAAATTCCATATCAAATGCAATAAGGATTTCAAACGAGCATGTGGGTGAACCCTGAATTTCCTATCCATGGAGAGGTTGTGAGTAGAGTCAATGTATTTATGCATGGTATGTTTAAAGTTGGCAATCAATATTATCGAAACAAATATATCTTCGTATGAATATTGTCTTTTATTAAGATAGATCCTTCTATCAAATAATGTAGTTTGGAGCTACATCGCTCTCTTTCATTTTTGTTTTAAATGACTATCAATATACCCTGGATAAATTATAATGAACATCGCCTCTCAACAAGTGTATATTTTCTTATTTATGTCTTTTTTTATAGTTCAACAAAGTATTTCCGCATGAATTTCAAAGTATTTTGTTAATTTTGCTTTGATCAATATTTTTGTCAAAATATCCACCGATATTTACCGATATTTCGATATTTCCGTGAAAATCCAAGTACCAATATATCTACATACTCACCGAAGATTTTGTTCCTGAATATGGATAAACGGGTCCAGGTAAATGGGACACAATGGTGTGATATCGAGCCATACGATCCACAAGTATTCCATGAAATGATGGATGATCACGCACTCCCTGACAAGGCCAAGATTTACTACAAGACTACACCAACTAGGGTGAGACAATGCTTCTTAAAAAGTGTTAGGCAACGAAATAGAGTCCAAAGAAGCAATAAAGGAACATAATTGAGAAGACAACTGGTTATAGTTGCAAAATGAGGAAATTGGATGAACACACTGACGTCTACCTTTAAGAAGAGAAATAGGGAGATCATCATCAGGAACTGGATCTAATGTCGAAGCAGCGGTAGAGGACCAGAGACTGGTGGGTTCTAGCGTCGAGTGTAGACCTGATTGATAGGAGGATTCACTGGAGCAAGAACAAGAAAGGCCACGGGGGAGGCAATAGTATACACTAGCAGGTTGTCTGCCTCCCCTTGACTAGTGTGGGTCGAGGATGAAGAGAAAGGGACATTCTCAAAAAACTTGACATCAACAGAAACCAAGTACCTACGAAGATTGGGGCAGTAACACCGATACCCCTTTTGAACTCGGGAATAACCAAGAAAGATATATTTTAAAGATTTATGGTCAAGTTTTGATACTTGAGGACGAACATCTTAAACAAAACAGGTACATCCAAATATCCAAGTCTCAATAGGGAATAGAGGTTTATTAAAGAAAATATGATAATGGATAGCTCCTAATTCAAGATCATTAAGGAATCTAGTTAATAAAAAGCAAGCTGGAAACAACATCGACTTAAATATAAGCACATGACCAAATAATAGAGCTCTTATAGTTTCAAAGAAGTGTCTATTCTTTCTCTCAGCAACTCCATTTTGAGCAGGAATGTCAACACTAGAAGTCTGATGAAGGATGCCATTTTGAAGCACGAAGGATTGAAATAGTTCTGAAACATATTCTTTTGCATTATCACTTAGAGTTTGAACAAAAACATGAGTGATTAACAAGGCCCAAGACCTGCCATCGGCGGAATTCACGGATTCGACGAACAACGAAAGCATCCTCCTCCATCTATTGCTCTTTCGAATCATCAGCTGGCGGATCCTTCGTGAGGTGCCACCTATACGTACGCTCTTAATGTATATTCAATTTTTTTTGTGACGCCCCAATTTTCGGGGGTCCCATTGACTAGCCGTCAACCTGTGGAATTTCTATCTTAGGTCTTCGCGCACCTAAGTCTTGGTACCGGACTGGTACCAACTACTCGTGGACACCGAGTTACTCAGCACCACCTCGATATGTCCCTGTACCGAAACTCATTCATTCATATTTAAATCTAAAATATGATAATAATACACTTAAATACAGTCCGTAAGAGTTCGATCACGACCCTTTTACTATAATTACATACCAGACTATATTGGCAATAGTCCAAAAGAAATTTATTACAATTATTTTATACATAATACTTTTTACAAAAGTTTTATAAAGGCCACATATTGGCCTTCTTCACAATCACGACCTGCCTGAAAGGCCGCTCATCGGTGTAGACCCCATACCCAAGGGGGTCCCACCGGCAGGTGTGAAAACCCAAGAAAGCAAACTCCTACAAGTACATTCCCACCCAAGCCGCACACGCAACGCCGTCACACACAATACACACATTCCACAAAACATGCAAGTCTAAACTTGAAATTTACATGCTATGAATGATGTGACTCATCATGCCCATTTCCTCGAGTCCTCACCGACCTCATTACGCATATGCCAAATGTGAAACTTGTCATCGTGTTTCACCTGACAGGCTTCCAAAATAAAATCTTTTTTTTTATAAAACAAAACCCATTGGATATACTCTCTAATGTACATTTGATTTTAATCAACCTGGTGTTTATGCATTCAGGCCACGATTTTCTGCTCTACCGCAGGACGCCACGCTCCTTTCCAACGCTTTGACTTTTATCGTTTATCAGACCGAACCGCTTTGGTTTTTCACCTGAGGGTGTATTTATCCCTTCTTGTTATTACCCGACGCACATATTTTTCATGTTATGCAACGATAAAACTCATTTTGGATGTTGTCCCATTATCGAGCTCATCACCCATTCACCAAGAATGATGAATTACTATAACTATGCACACACACCGACCAACGCTGGCGCCCCCTGCATATGGCCACAAAAATGCTAATGCATGTAACCCATGTTACATGTACAATGAACACTAAATGGAACAATTTATACACCGTACTTCATGCCAAGTACCATGGATAATTATATCGCAAATATATAATTTACTAATTCATGCTAATATATATAACACACACATATCCACATATTTACAACCCATTCAACATGGTATTTAATTCGAAGAATAACAAAAAAAGTCCACACAAACTAGCCATTCCCGATCATAAATCTGGCCATACTCAACCTTGGAAATAATCTGGACTCAATCTACAAATTTCAGCTTTTGTTCCACTTTATTTATTTATTTATTTTTGCCAACTTTTAAGATTGTCATTAATGGCTATAAATTCAACCATTACACCTCCCAACTACCAAAACTGTCTAAAAACAAATTTCACAACAAAATCCCCGTATTTCCAAACAGTCCCGAACCAAAACCACCGATAATCGACTCAAAACCCAAATTCCCAGACCAATCAAAACAATCCCAATGTCCGAAAATTCACCCCGTGGTTCACAACCAATACACACCATTTACGACTCTTAAATAAAGAGGAACTAGTATATGAGAAAACCCCACCTCGGAGCTTCGACAAAAATTCGGATTTCTGCATTCACGCAGCCTCTCGCGCGACCAACTTAGTTCTCGGACTATCGAGCTCCGACTGTCAGAACACTGCGAAAATCTTCTCTTTCTCTCTCTCCCTTTTCCTTTTTCTCTCCCACGCACAACCTGATTTTTTTCCCCACGACTTGATTTCTTTCCACTTTCGCTCTTTCTCTCGCAATTTCTTTTCTATTTCTTTCTTTCTTTTCTTCTTTATTTTTCTTTCGCCATTTTTGGTTTCTATCCCACCGAATTGATATTTTTCCTTACTCATTGTCTTATCCTGCGAGAGAGGAAACTCTCCTCACCTTCCTTCCTCTCTCACATTTACGCTCATACGGGTCCATGTATCATGTGTCATGTCACACTTACGCTTTGTGTGTCACCTTCCACACCATTACGGCTCTCATGTTCACGCAGAACCTCCCATTTGGCACATATTAAGACACCCCATGTGTCACCTAACACCTAATGCCCGAAAAACGCAACATATCATTCAACGAAATTCGACCAGAATCAGATTTCATGGCACGAATTCAACACAGAGTCCGCTTGGCCATTTAAGATCTAGAAAATTTCCACATTTTCCACCTGCACTATTGTGGCAATTACTGTTTTGCCATTTTTCAGAAAAATTGAATTTTTCCTGTGTTTTGGCGCTTTGCTCCATTTTAAATAATGAGACTACCGCTTTGTCTTCCGTAATTTTGACATCATAGGGACCATTTAGGGCTTCGGTGTTGGTTTCTTATCCTCTGAATCACTCATTATGATACCATAGGAAGAAGATCAAAAGAAAAGAGCACTCTCAGAACTTAGATTTTGGAAAAATCAAGCAAAAACCCTAGGAAAATGGGGTCATTTGACACAAAAGTACTAAACTACCATATCCGTGAACCAAATAGGAAACTAAGCTGCACTGCAGGCCTTGTTGTCGGGCAGAGACTCCTGGAGGAGGAGCCCCGGGTTGAACAAGACCCATGCGCTCACACGCCCACACGCTTAGCGTCAGGAATCGCCAGTGCTCACAAGATGAGTCACGTGTTGAATCAGCCATCGGATTCACAGAAATTGGCTCTTCAATGCACGGCGAACCTCCTATGCTTCAGGTGAGACTCCACGCTCCTCTCAGAAGCTCAAAGTCACCCTCCAACAACCCTAGATTGCCGAAAATTCCTCAACTCGAGCCCCAGGCTCGATACCAGAAACAACCAAGAGAGAATTGAAGGAAAGAATCATGCTATTTTCATCAATTAACATGTGTATATATACGTGAGGGATAGTCTATATTTCTAATTTGTTAAGCAACTCTATATGTTAGGATTCTTAATCAGTTACAACTCTATATAAGCTACTGTGTTTCAAAGCTTCATTATCGACTTCAAGTGAAGAAGATGATCCAAAGGAGGAGATTCCTACATATGCCAAAAGTTTGGTGTGGGAGAGATGTTTATCAAAAGGTTGTTTGTTTTCTTTTGTGAAAGATTGATTAATTTGTACTGCGGTGTTGGTTGTCCCTAATTCACCCATGGGGTTGTTGTTTTTTTTTTTTCAGGGCGTGATTCGAGATGGTACATAGGGCAAAGGTTGTTATCAACCATTTGAAGTGGGAAAACAAGTTGTTTCAAACAGAGATTAAGGAAATATAGAAAATGAAGGACAAAAATGATAGAAATGGTGAAGAAGAGGATGACGTGAAAGAAGTTGACCATCATAATTCATTCAAGGCTGAAGATTGGTTAGGAACCAATGAGATGAATTGAAGAGAGAGTTGAAGGCTTTGAAGACATCATTGAAATGGAATTGAATTGCAAAGCAAGTATCATGAACAGATTTTTACGTTTGTCATATTAATTTCAATGTCTTACCATCACCTCACCTTAGAATTATGTGATTGTATGACATTGCAATCAAATCGATGTAATTTTGCTTCGTTAAATGAATGAAAACTGAATGATTTTTGTTTATTTGGCTCTTCACGTGGTTTAGTTCATTTGGTCATGTTTTACCATCAATACTTGAATGTAAAAATGCTGGAAGAAAACCCGAATTTAAATCAACACTTGTTTTTTACTTTACAAATCAAAAAATATAAATCAAGACCTCGACCTTGAATCAAAATGTAAATCCAGACTTGAATATAAATCAACATGAAAATATATCAAAGCTATTAAATTCACATTTTCAGCATCTTTACAAACTTGAAGTAAGCATCCACATGAAGTAAGCATTTTGACAAATATCCCATAAGCATTTGGTTGTTCATAATGTTTACAAATATATTAAAATCAACATCTGAAGTAGATGTTTTCAAAATCTGGGATAAGCTATCCAACCATAATGTTTACAAACCTAATTCAAACCAATACTCAAACTGGCATGCTAACCATAAAGTTTACAAATCCAATCAAATCCACATTTGATAATTTTTACAAATTGAGAGATAAGTTGTAACCTCCATAATGTCAAAATCCAAGGTCTAAACCAATAGACAAAATCTGGTAAGTAATGTTCATGCTGCCCCAATTGTAGGTGGCTTCATGCTTGCCTCTTCATTCTTTCCCTTACTACTCTAGCATCTCTTTCTTGCCTTGTAGTTATAGAGCCTCTGCCTCTCCACTGCAAACCAAGTGGTTAAAAAGGTACGTGGAAATCAGTAACAAAAAGAGTAAAGCTGGATCTCAACCGGTCGGCGACGGAGATATGGATGCGAACCGCCGATCGACAGCTTGAACCAGTGGACCGGATGGCTGCTTATGCTTTCCACTTTCCTTTATGGTGGCCCCACAACTCATCGTTTCTTTTTCAAATCTTCGTTTGGTTGGTCGTTACCCCACTCACCTACCCTTTTTTCTCCGATCGTCACCCGCACCTGCCCGCCAAACCTCCTCCAGTTAGCACCTTGCCAATCGTCTCAGTGCTTTATGATTTGCATACTGTTAAGAATTTACCGATTGCCAAAACTAAAATAATCATATGATAAAATTTTAATACTAACGAAATTTAAGGTAAAAAATAATAAAATGAACGAGGTCGTTGAGCCAAAAACCAAAGGCAAAATTATGTACCAAGACTATCATTTTGAAAATAAAGGCAAGAAGGTAAGAAAAATAAAAAATGCATGATTTAGAATATATTAGGAGAAAATAATTGGCTTTTAAATAAATATATTATCTAAACTAATTGTAGGTACTAATGTAGATATTATCTGTGGCCGACTCGCTGACTTCATTGGCTTTAAAAACGTCTATTGCGCTAAGGTTATAAACTTATACTTATATAAGAATATCAGTTAACTTTTTCTCATATCCACACACGACAAACACTTTTTACATAGATATAACGCTTTGTTATATCCTACAGACATAAACTCAAATAGACAAACATTCGATTCATGATGAAATGAAACAAATCTTCACATCGAGATCGAAAATCGACTCTAATACAATGACATCAACTGATCCAACCATATAAATAATATCGCTTTCTTGGTCCAAAAGCCCTTTTATGCTTTAAGACACGTTTCAAAGAATGCATGAAAAGCCAATTATTTTTCTTTCCTGTATAGTACTATCACCATTTTTCTTTAACATGTTAAATGATATGTTACCTGTACTCGTGCTCCTACAAGTCGACCATATCCCAGTGGCCACGCATTGGCTGACGCAGACAAGTTTATCGAGGCCGCCACAGTCAAAATAATTGTTCCCAACCAGCCGTCCGATCACACTCGCAATTCAAACCTCCACAAACCCAACGGCCACCAGTATTAAGATAACCTCTATAAATAAGAACTGGCAGAACGATAGCAGCCATATTCCTTCTGCAACGATGGCCGAAGAAGAAGTAAAGCTTTTTGGTACATGGGCAAGCCCCTTTAGCCGCAGAATTGAAGTAGCCCTGAAGCTGAAAGGAGTTAAATACGAATACATAGAAGAGAACTTGACCAATAAGAGCCCTGCCCTTCTAAACTACAACCCAGTTCACAAGCAAATCCCTGTGCTTGTACACAACGGAAAGCCAGTTGCAGAGTCATTTGTGATCATGGAGTACGTCGATGAGACCTGGAAACACAACCCCATCTTGCCTACAGACCCTTACGAGAGAGCCATGGCTCGGTTCTGGGCTAAGTACATAGACGATAAGGTAAAGCCAATCCCATGCATATATAATGCATATTCCTTATTTAGAATTTGATCTGGGTCTTGACTACTTGTTAAGAATTATGATAATCATGTTATAACACAAACTTATATGCTGATCTTCTAGGATAATTGGTTGTTGAACATCGTATTAAAGCCTGATGCCTGATTTGACTGGTTTTTGAGCCATCTCACTTCGCGCGGTTTGTTCTTCCTTTATTTATTTGAAATTTAACAAAGATGTCTATTGTTTGGCTCAGGGAGAATGTTAAAGACTCATGATATTCCTGTTAAAACCCGAAAGTCTATTTATTTTGTTTTACTTTTCATGTGTGAGTATAGGCTGCAATTGTGGTATAGACAAAATATTAAAAAAGCATTATATCTACATTACAACCCAAATTTTATAAGATTGAGTTGTTAGAAGAGTC